>PIJE02001910.1:64557-74976 GCA_002895965.2 Coryphaenoides rupestris | reverse complement strand
TTAATTGACTAATATAAATAAGATATAAACATATTGCTCTAATTCATCTCTAACAAGTTTCAGAGAGAGATAAATTATTAAGGGTTATCCATCATTTGACAATATTCTGATTATGAATCAATAAAGTGTCAGTATCATTAATAGTCCATACAAGTATTCCATTACCACTGTGGGAAGTTCTGGGAAAACCCAGCGCACAGCGGTATACATTTCCACGACCTACGACCCCGGACCAGCCTATGAGTTATGAGTTCTAAATGATTTATCAATATACCATAAGGGCATTTGTAAACCCCCGTTGCTCCCTAACACCTTAATCCCACACTCACCTCCGTCCCTCCACCACTAATTACTATACAACCCAGCTGTGGTATTTTCTCCTTGCACAGAACTTGCGAGCGAGTTGCATAAATTAATACTCAACTGAAAAGATAACAATATCAATGAATCACAAAAACATACCCTAGGGTAAAATAGTAAAACAGTCCTTCTCGAACAGATTCCTGGCACTGAAAGACTATGTGTTTTTGAATCGTCAAAAGGACTTATAGATTTATAGTGAGTTCCCTGGCTGTCACGCGCCGCTAGCTCAGCCATGATGGTGGGGGGCGGGGGGGCTGTAGCACTGTTGTCCATGATCACATAAATATGCTATAAGGGGCAATCCAAATTCAGTTTATAATAACAAACAATATAGAGCGTTAAAAATACCACAATAATGGGATACAAGTGGATAAAAATTAGATGGTGTAGTAGCAGTTGTTTAGCTCCCTTTTTAAAGCACCCAGGTCCGGCTTAAACTGACACGCGAAAACACACATACAGAGGGGGGGGGCTCTAGTGTGGTTGTGTTGTTGTGTGTGTGTGATGTGGAGTTGTGTCTATTTTTTTGAACAGTGTGTGTAAAATTGAGGTTGGTACTCTTGTGTGTGATCGGCTCTCAGCATGCTTAGTCAGACTTTGGAGCCCTCTTCTGGACAGGAGAGGTCATTGCATGAAATCTCCGCTTTGGTGTGTTGGCTTCACAGCAGCACTGACCTCTTCTGGACAGAGAGGATTCCCGCAGTCGCTGAATTCGGAGCAGACGTAAGGGAAGGCCATGAGGCATCTCTTCACGGTGGGCTCCTCGCAGCTCTGGCTGAACATCTTCTCCAACACCCGCGGGTAGAAACTAGTGGGCATGTGTATTATTTTTTGTTGTTTAGGTTTATATGTTGTTCTGTTATTATTGTTGTGAAAACTCAATAAAAACATAAGTGTTAAAAAAAGAAACTAGTGGGCAGACACACAGTAATAGAGAGACACAGAGAGAGAGAGAGAGGCATCAGGGGTCAGGGGTCAGACAGACAGAGCGAGGAAGGGCAAAAGGTGACACGCAGACCTGACCTGTGGGGACGAGAAGTTGTTTAAGTACGAGCAAGGAGACGGGCAGCGGAAGAGAGGAAAGAAAGGACATTCATTGTGGTCCGTTCATGTAGTGAACGGACCACAATGGAAACAAGTGCTTGCGCTTTATTGTGTTACCCTGGTGTTTTATTGTATTTTTGTAGATATACACTATATATATTTACATTACATTTTACATTTACATATACAAGAGTATATTTGTTGAAAGAGACAGCAATATATCGCTGTGGTACATAAAGATAAGAATAGAGCAGGTTTCAAGCATTCATAATTGCAGGGTTAATAGAACAAGTTTATTTACATATTTGCTGGGTTGCCTGCATAATTGCTGGGATAAGAGCAGAAGTAACGTTCTGAGCACATTACCAACATCTAAGAACATACAATATGCTAAACAATGCTAAGAGGGAGAGAGGATTTGTAGTACAGTACTGCAAGTCTCATTGTGTCCTCTCAATGTGGTCCCCATAAACCCCTGCGATGCGCCACACGTACTTTTACTATTATGCCAAATGGGAAATAATCAAATCGAAACATTAGGAGGAGCGAAGATGAGCGAAGAGGAGAAATGAGGAGACAAATTAGATAAAAATGTATTAAAAAGAGAAATGATATCTCCCTGACTGATTTCAGCACCCACATGAACGTTTTGGAACAGAATAGGATTTGCTGTTTTCTATGTGATGCTGAAATGTTTTCTCGGAAGTTAGTGGCAAAAGAGATTTTCATTTCACTGTGTTTGACCTGATTAGGCAAAGGTTAAATAAAAGCAAAAAATAACCTAATAATGCTAACATGTAAGATCAGGAGCACTCACCAAAGCATGGAGAGCTCGGAGGTCTCGTGCAGCAGTTCTCCCAGGTTGTCCACCAGCTTGGTGTGGAACTGGATGGTGTTCATCACCTTGGCCAGGTCTGGGTAGTCCTTGATGGCCAGCGGGGCCTTGTTGACGCTGCTGTAGGCCTGGATCCCACAGGAACCCACCACAACAAGTGCAACACCTTTATCCCACAATGCATGTCAACACCAGAACAACAAATATCACATCCAAGCTAGAAACTTACAAAAAAATGTATCTGTAATAGAATGTAGTAGTTTAGTTTGAATGCAATTATGAATGCTTGAAAACAGCTCTATTCTTATCTTTATGTACCACAGCGATATATTGCTGTCTCTTTCAACAAATGTACTCTTTGTAAGTCGCTTTGGATAAAAGCATCTGCCAAATGCCCTAAATGTAAATGTAAATGTAGTTTAATTAATAGAAAAAGAAGGATTATGTTATTGGTAAATGGATGGTAAATGGATTGAATTTATGTTATTGATTTTACGACGTGTGTACAAGAAGTCGATAAATTGGAGTGGGAATGGGTCCCATTTGGCAGTGTTTCCTTTATCTCTCTGTTCTTTTCGGACCACTACATCAAGGAGTGAGTCCAAACGGAGTCACTGTGGAGGTAAGACCGACGGGACGTGGGCTTTAGATTAAATACTGCGGTCCTCATGAGAGAGCATTTGATCGTGGGGCACGCTTTCTCTTTTGAATACCTGTAATCTCAGCCAATCCAGTCGCAACGGTCTGAAGTCAAACACCTCCTTATTCTCCACTGTTGTGAGAAAAATACAACAATCGAATAGGTCAGTGCAGACAGTTTTTTTAACCAGAGCAATATTTAGTTACAGTGAGCTTTTTTGCTTGTTTGTTTATATGGGACTGGGATGCAGACACAACCCCTGATAGTGTAATGTAATAGGAGTCTGGGCTGCAGGTGGGTCACCTTGTTTGATGGAGAGGGCAGACAGAGAGGAGACGAAGGAACTGGTCAGGATGGACTCCTCCTCTGGGCACACAAACATGTTCTTCACGCGGTCAAGCAACAGGAAACAAAGAAACAGTTTAGGGCTTGTTGTTGGTACTGATGGTAAAGTCTATTCCCTCATTATTCCTGTACTGCACGTTCTTGCTGGGAAATTACAACAACCACTGGTTATGGCTTCCTTCTCCCCAGCCACACTCTCTAGTTCCTCCTGGGGGATCCCGAGGCGTTCCCAGGCCAGACGAGATATATAATCCCTCCCAGCGGGTTTCTGGCCCTGGGTCTGCCCCGGGGTCTCCTCCCAGTTGGACATGCGTGGAAAACCTCTAAGGGGAGGCGCCCGAACCACCTCAGCTGACTCCTTTCGACGCGGAGGAGCATTCTCACACACACACACACACGCACACAGAAATGTACTGGCGGGGTGCTGGGCAGCACTGGGAGGAAGTGCTTTGGCGTCCCCGTGTTTTGTTTACCATTTCTGTGACAACTAGTCACGCTCCTTAGCACCACGATATGCAAGTGGGGTATTCGATTAGATTAAATTAGATTACATTCAACTTTATTGTCATACGTTTAACATATGCAAGTGGGGTATTAGACCTCATCCACATGCATGGACAATCTTAATATAAAACAGAAAAGTTCTGATATTTTCAACCAGAAGCATTCAGAGCAGCCACAAAAAAAGCTGAGTTTTCTGAGAAAAGATGCTCGGTGTAGCATACACTCTCTCCTCATTGGGAACAATGGAAAAAATTGAAAAAGAAGTGAACACAGGCCCTTTGGGACTCCATATGCATCAAAAACTCATTCGTATGCAGTAAGCAGTAAGCTTTGAACACACACACAGGCACACACACACACACACACACACACACACACACACACACACACACACACACACACACACACACACACACACACACACACACACACACACACACACACACACACACACACACACACACACACACAGTACCTGTATGGTGTCTTTGAGCACCATGGCATCGAACTGGGCCAGGTACTGGACGTGGTAGCGCTGGATGACGTAGATGTGTTTGGCCGCCAGAGCCTTCAGCTTCACCATGTAGTAGAGGAGTTCGGCCAACTTGCTGAACGTGGACGCGCAGAACGGATGAGGAGGAGTCAGCCATTCACTCAGAAGCACGGCCCCATGGGAGCCACCTTCACCTTCCAGAACACTCCTTTAGCTATCGCCATTGTTGGCCATATCTCTTTAATTAGCTTGGATGAGGATTGAGCATACGGTTCATGATTAATTTATAGATTCATAATTTAATTCATAATCTTTGTTGCCTCCTTGTTTTCTGCTAGCGTTTGTGTTGCAATACAATGGACCCATTTTTGATTATTTTATTTTAATATACATAGAAGTTTGTTTTTAAAATTTTAATATTACGTTATAATATTCGAACGACTACCAGTACTCGGCGGAGACCTACTTGTCCACGTAGTCCTCGGGGGTCTTGTTCTTGGGCATGTTCTCAGAGTGTCTGGCGAGCCAAAGGACTTCGTCCCGGGCAAACGACAGCGCCATGAACACATACAGGGCCTTTTGGGAATCAATTAACGGGAAAAAGTGAGGAGTTGTTGTGGATCCATCGGGAATGATCGGAGCGCGCACTGGATGATCATCAAATGTATGCTCTTTCAACGGAAATTCTCAACAGAATCTCAACAGAAGAGAAATGTCAGAAATCGGATCAAACCGTGACATCATTAAAATGTTTGGATTCACGTTAGACGAGTGATGTGATGCAACAGTGGGAGAGCGGTGTCACCTTGGGCCCGAGCAGTCCCGGTTCATCCTCCAAGATGTTAAACAGCTCCTTCAAAGCCCCACGAAGGAAGCCCCTGCGCTGCCTGTGCAGGGCCCCACTGGTCATGGCATGGGGGGGGGGGGGGGGGGGAAGCATTAGATTAATCTCAAACGGAAGTATTCAACGTTAAAGTTAGTTGGTAGAGCCGTGCTTACTTGTTGTGGATGGCATGCTCCCTGCATTCCTTGATATCCCCGATACGTTTTCCATACCTAATCAAACACAACAGTTTTTGATTTCAATCAAGTTTTCAACATTTTAAATATATAATAAATCAATCAAAAATCTTCTTTATATTATATGTTATTTATAATTATTATATATATAATATAGCTGTCAATCAATGTTTAATTGCAATGAATGACATAATTGTCCACAGTTAATTGCGATTAATCGCAAATTAATCACACATTTTTTATCTGTTCAAATAGTTTTTTTAATACTCTTATCAACATGGGGGTGGACAAAATATGCTAACCTTATGCTAATGTGTGCAAATAATGCCTTGCTCTATAATAACAAATACAAAAGGTTGTGTGCCTGTGATTGTTTTCATAAAAAATTGGTTTCTCGCAATATTCCAACACTCATTTGGCATATTAGTCGGGATATGAAAATGCACCTGCTGGTACCCAGATTATTCATTTTGGGACATTTATTTTGAATGAACCTCCAAACAAGTAAAAACTGCTTCATCTCCTTCTGTCCTTTGGACACTTTCAACGATACTATGCAGCCTTTAAGGATACTATGCACCCTTTAACGATACTATGCACCCTTTAAGAATACTACGCAACCTTTAAGGATACTACGCACCCTTTAAGAGTACTACGCACCCTTTAAGGATACTAAACACCCTTTAAGTATACTACGCACCCTTTAAGGATACTACGCACCCTTTAAGGATACACCCTTTAAGATACTAGCACCCTTTAAGATACTACGCACCCTTTAAGGATACTACGCACCCTTTAAGGATACTACGCACCCTTTAAGGATACTATGCACCCTTTAAGAATACTACGCACCCTTAAGGATACTACGCACCCTTTAAGAGTACTACGCACCCTTTAAGGATACTAAACACCCTTTAAGTATACTACATACCCTCTAAGGATACTACGCACCCTTTAAGGATACTAAACACCCTTTAAGGATACTACGCACCCTCTAAGGATACGACGCACAATTTAAGGATACTACACACCCTTTAAGGATACTACGCACCCTTTAAGGATACTACGCACCCTTTAAGGATACTACACACCCTTTAAGGATACTACACACTCTTTAAGGATACGACGCACAATTTAAGGATACTACACACCCTTTAAGGCTGTCGTAGACCTCCTCGGAGACCTTGTGGATGTTGAGCACCTCGCCCCGGATGAGCGTGAGGTACAGGCCGCTCTGCAGCGCCGTCCTCCACAGCTCCAGGGAGGGCTGGTGGGTGTTCACACTGGTGGGGCACAGCAGGAAGCAGACTGCAGGAGGCAACACGGGGAAAAGGACAATTTATGAAGCATAGGCCCAACGCACACAGAGCACAGTATGAATGCAGTGGGGGGGGGGGGGCTGTATCAGTCTATCTTGGAACACGGAAATTCAAAAACTATTTTTGCAGTGTACTTTGTAGCATTAGTGTAAGCCTATGGAAAACATCATTATAATATGAATATGTTTATGTCCCCGCCTGTTTCATGCAAGACAGTGCATCAAGTGTAAATACTGCAGCAGAGGATTTCTGTGGAAATACGATATATTCTTACAATAAGAATTTAAAAGACTGCTCTGAAATGAAATGTGAAGCTCGATCAGTTGCACTCAAAACAGAATGATGTTTGACGTGAATACTACTGATGATCCAGCGCTCCATGACCTCCATGGAAAGGTATTCACATGACACCTGTGGTGAATGATTTTGTCTATTTACTGATTATTTATTTACCAATGCAGAGCCCAGATTCACACTGCGCTGATGCAGCTATTGCCCCAGTCGTTTTTAGTCGCAGGCAATTTAGCAACAGTTGTCTTTATCCATGCCTACGGTCATTAGGCAGTGGTTCCACCTGAACGGCATCCAATCCTAATTTAAACCACAGTAAGGGCACCATCTGTGTCAGAAAACATCATTCATGTGCAATTACTGTTTCTGATTGGCTCAATTTACTGTTTCTGATTGTGCTCAATTACTGTTTCTGATTGGCTCAAGTGCTTTTTCTGATTGGCTCAGATGCTGTTTCTGATTGTTCAAATACTGTTTTTTGATTGGCTCAAATGCTGTTTTCTGATTGGCTCAAATGTGTTCCATGGTGAGACCCTTTGAATTACACAGTAAACATGCAAGTTGTGCAACAAAAGCCAAAAAGTAAAAGTTTTTTGTTGGCAGAAGGCTTTGTTCTTTGACATTTCCATAGTGGACGTAGACGAGCTCAAACAGGGCGTTTGGTTTTCCTTGAACAGCGAGACGTGGGCCGGGGCGACCGAGGAGGGCACGGCCCACCCACCCACTTGCTCACCGTGTCACAGTGGACGGGGTCCAGCATGGCGGCAGGGGCGTTGAACAGGCTGAATAGCTGGGCTCTGCGCCACTGGTCGGCGGGCAGGTTCCTGCGGGGGTACACCGTCTGGAGGGACAGCACCGCCGACGTCACCAAGCTGCCAGAGACACACAGGGGTGGGGGGGAGGGAGGCCACAGAGTGTAGGTGAGAATACATGATGGAAAGGCAATGGCAGACACATTGATTGACAGATAGATTGAATAGATTGAGCATACAGTGAAAGAAAGAAAGAAAGAAAGAAAGAAAGAAAGAAAGAAAGAAAGAAAGAAAGACAGACAGACAGACAGACAGAAAGACAGAAAGACAGAGAGACAGACAGAAAGACAGAGAGACAGAGAGACAGAAGGACAGAAAGACAGAGAAATAAGAGACGGGAATGCAACATTTGAGAAACTAAGGAATTAATATCTTGAAGTTGACTGCATTTCTCACTTTTATTAGAGTAAGTTCACAGAGATGGTGGCTTTTATTTTGTATTATTCTTTTTATTTGACCTTTTATTCAATCGGGTTCGTCCCGTTGACATCAAAAGTTCTCCTCTACAAGGGAGACCCGAGCATAGCAGCAAAAGCTACAGCATGACAAACATAACGTACGACGTGGAAGGCCAGGCTTGTAGACTTGAAGATTTAGGACACCTAGTACTAAAAGGAGTCATTTGACAGTGAAGGCACATTTAAAGGCAGGGAGGAGCAGTACAGTACAGGAGAGGAGGCCCTACCCGCATGTGGAGGGCCAAAAGTCTTCAGAGAGCTTCTTCCACGGCTGCTCGTACTCAATGAACATCTGGCTGAGCCGCGGGTAGGAGGACTCACTGCGGCGCCGCAGCATCAAAACACACAATTAGCTCATCCAGAGATGAACAAGAGAGCGAGACAAAGGGGGAAATCGACAAAACACGCACAACGGAGAAGAAATAGAAGAAGGGCAGAAAAAGACCGAAGGACATCCGCAATCACAAAATGTTTACAATTGAAAGTCTCACACCTGACATTAGTTTACTTAAAGGGCTCCGATTTTACTATCATGTGTGAGTGTGGTTACCTATTACGAGCTGTTTCAAAATTGTCATGTGACTAAAATGCATCATTCATCACAAGTGATACTAGTTGGTACAGTCCACTGGGTAGGCTGATAAACGGATCTAGTCATCATACATCTGGGTGGAGGCTCCGACTTGTGATGGCACTACATCACAATGACAATTTTAGTCACATGACAATGTTGAAACGGCTTGTAATGGCTAATCACACTCACACCTGATGGTAAAATAGGGGCCCTTTAATCATATACAATTTCAGATTGTATAGATGATGAGCATAGTCTTGAACCCCATATGTTTATACAGCTATAGGGTCACAAACAGACAGCCGAGACCTTGGGGATCATGTCATTTAAAAAACCCCAACACTTTAAGGCCTTTAAGTTCATTATGTCCCCTGCTCATGTGTGATGCACAGATACAGTAGATGTCTACCAGGTCAGAGTTGTTTGGGGCTCCTAATTGTCCTTACATACGTCACTACTTACTCTGTGACCGACCGACCTCACGATAATATTCAGACGGAGCAGTTTTTAGTCTTCTCACCAAGTTGCTTTGGTCATCTCGTAGGCACAGTTGTACATGGACACCAGCACCTTCTTGTCGTCGAGGCGGGAGAGCATGATGATGACGGAGGTGTAGGTGACGATCAGGTCCAAGTAGCTCTTGGTGAAGTCAAAGTTGATGGACTAGAGACAACAATGAACAATGAAAGGTAACACAACAAACACAACAACACCACAATGGGTTAGGTTCCCACCAGGACCAATGATAAAATGTGTATCGTAAATAGGATATGATTAAATAGGCTATGATTAGTCCTTCAATAAAATATATAAAATATACAATACAAACAATCAGTGTAATACAACTAAGAAATAATACAAATAAGTAAAGGATTTAAAGTATATAAAAAATACACATGCTAACAACAAAAACTCAATCTGTCTTCTTGAAATACGGTATATTTAAACAGAATTACACTGAACTATAGTTAGAAATGGAATCAATGGATATGATGTAGATCATTAATTCATCCTCTCTCATCGTCTCTGACCGCTGTCATGTGCTTGTACTCTCATGTGCCATGATGAGATGCCATGATAAGATGGACTCATCTCTCACCGGTATCAATGAACAGTACACTATGCATGAGACGAGCCTCAAGGTAAGACAAGCGGATGCTTTATACGTCAATACTTTAAGAGTGAATCATATTCTTTATTGTTTCTCATAATTGGTGAATCAGATATGTGCAGCATATCTGATTCAGCCGATCGGCAGAACTTACGATGTTGAAGAAGCACTGGCTGGCGTCGATTGTATTCAGCAACTCATAGACGTGGTCCTGAAAATTAGGATTTTGGGGAGTTTTGAATACGAAACACTGAAAACACTGAAATCACTGAAAACACTGAAAACACTGAACCTTTTCCATCCTTCCAAGTTATAATTGTGTGTTTATGTTCAGAAAAAAACCTCCAAAAAACAAACAAATTCTAATCGTTCTAATCAGAGTCACACGTCATATTGATTTTACAATTCTCAATCTCACAGCTCTGTTTTCAGAGATGCCTCGACCTGCTGTGACTTCAATTAAATAAGAAAAAAATAATGTGGGTAATAAATGAATGCAAAATGTCCCTTTTGCGCCAAAAGTCATTATTTCCCTCCACTGGAAAACACCACTCTATATGCTAACGAATTGTGAGGGAGAGAGAGACAGACAGACAGACAGACAGACAGA
>PIJE02001910.1:27500-41086 GCA_002895965.2 Coryphaenoides rupestris | reverse complement strand
GAGGAGAAAGATACCGCCTTCAGCAAGGCTGACCACGGGACCGATCAGCCACAAAGAAAGAACGTACCGCCTTCAGCAAGGCCTTGACCACAGGACCATCAGCACAAAAGAAAGAACGTACCGCCTTTCAGCAAGGCTGACCACAGGAACCATCAGACAAAGAAAGACGTACTGCCTTCAAGCCAAGGCGGACCACGGGACCATTCAGCACCAAAGGAAAGAACGTACCGCCTCAGCAAGGCTTGAACCACGGGGACCATCAGCACAAAGAAAGAACGTACCGCCTTCAGCAAGGCTTGACCACGGGACCATCAGCACAAAGAAAGAACGTACCGCCTTCAGCAAGGCTTGACCACAGGACCATCAGCACAAAGAAAGAACGTACCGCCTTCAGCAAGGCTTGACCACAGGACCATCAGCACAAAGAAAGAACGTACCGCCTTCAGCAAGGCTTGACCACAGGACCATCAGCACAAAGAAAGAACGTACCGCCTTCAGCAAGGCTTGACCACAGGACCATCAGCACAAAGAAAGAACGTACCGCCTTCAGCAAGGCTGACCACAGGGACCATCCGCCTGTCAGCCAGGCTGACCAGACCATCAGCACAAAGAAGAATGTACCGGCCTTCAGCAAGGCTGACCACAGGACCATCATGCACAAAGAAAGAACGTACCGCCTTCAGCAAGGCTGACCACGGGACCATCAGGCACAAAGAAAGAACGTACCGCCTTCAGCAAGGCTGACCACGGGACCATCAGCACAAAGAAAGAACGTACTGCCTTCAGCAAGGCTTGACCACAGGACCATCAGCACAAAGAAAGAACGTACCGCCTTCAGCAAGGCTGACCACGGGACCATCAGCACAAAGAAAGAACGTACCGCCTTCAGCAAGGCTGACCACGGGACCATCAGCACAAAGAAAGAACGTACCGCCTTCAGCAAGGCTTGACCACGGGACCATCAGCACAAAGAAAGAACGTACCGCCTTCAGCAAGGCTGACCACGGGACCATCAGCACAAAGAAAGAACGTACCGCCTTCAGCAAGGCTGACCACGGGACCATCAGCACAAAGAAAGAACGTACCGCCTTCAGCAAGGCTGACCACGGGACCATCAGCACAAAGAAAGAACGTACCGCCTTCAGCAAGGCTGACCACGGGACCATCAGCACAAAGAAAGAACGTACCGCCTTCAGCAAGGCTTGACCACAGGACCATCAGCACAAAGAAAGAACGTACCGCCTTCAGCAAGGCTTGACCACAGGACCATCAGCACAAAGAAAGAACGTACCGCCTTCAGCAAGGCTTGACCACAGGACCATCAGCACAAAGAAAGAACGTACCGCCTTCAGCAAGGCTGACCACGGGACCATCAGCACAAAGAAAGAACGTACCGCCTTCAGCAAGGCTTGACCACAGGACCATCAGCACAAAGAAAGAACGTACCGCCTTCAGCAAGGCTGACCACGGGACCATCAGCACAAAGAAAGAACGTACCGCCTTCAGCAAGGCTGACCACGGGACCATCAGCACAAAGAAAGAACGTACCGCCTTCAGCAAGGCTGACCACAGGACCATCAGCACAAAGAAGGAACATACCACCTTCAGCAAGGCTGTACGTTCTTTCGGTGTTCCTTGTATTGACTGCTGCTGTCAGGAACTTTGAAAAGTGCTCCACAAATAAAGCTTTTATTAAGTGAAGGCGAATCATGTTTCCTCGAAATGCGGTGACCCAACCGTAGTTCAGTGTGCCCTCTGGTGAACACAAACAGAACACAGACACACACACACACACACACAACAGCTCCCTTCATTATTAGTCTCCTGAGGTACAGCCTCTTAAAACAATAAGCAACAGAGATGCCTCTAGACTAGAGGTGGGCAAAGTACGGCCCGCGGGCCACATACGGCTGTGTTGTGCTGTTTAATCCGGCCCGTCGGGCATTCACATTAACAGTCCTATAATACATTTACATTTTGATTCCTTCATTGGTTCCACTAGATCAGAGGTCACTGAGGCGGTCCGGGTCCGGATAGGACCGGCCCATCTTTTCTAGCCTTTATGGCACTGGCTCAGCGGCCCAATCAGGTCACGTCACGTGACGCTACTCAACCAATCAGATCGTTGCAGTCAGTGAGCGAGTAGAAACAAACATACACGCGGAGAGACGAGAGAAACAGTCGGAGTACGGCGCTCTAAAAAGGTTAGGGCTAGGGTCTAAAAAGAGAAAGATACAGTGAGAACAGAGCCTTTAATGAAGATTGGACAGACATGTCCATGTTTATTCTTCCCACCGGCAGTTCAAAACCCGTATGTCTCATCTGTCCCGAGACTGTGGCTATTATTAAAAGTGGTAATGTGAAGCACCACTCAGAGACAAGTCTTTTCACCAAACATACCAAACATACCAAACATACCAAACATACCCGCCCAAATCCCAACTGAGGGTGCAGAAAATAAACGATTTGAGAGCCAAAAAGAGCACAAAGAGTTTTGTGCTAAAATCAAGGAAAATATCAGCATCATCAGCCACAAAGAAAAGGGAAATATGAAGCCAGGATGTGCTCAGCTGGATGAAGCCATTCATAAGACACCATGCATAGGTTTAGCTGTAGATGAGTCCACTGATGTGTCTGACGGTGCTCAGCTGTTAGTTTATGTAAGGTTCTTCACCGAGGAGAAGAAAGAAAAGAACATTTATTCATTATTAGAGCACATATAGAGCACGGTTCAATAAATATTGTTAGATTATTGAATTGTACTTCATTTATTTGATGTAACTACATAGTTGGAGCCTATAGATGTTGATACGGTTACTAGGCCACTTCAATATACAGTATATGGCATCATAACGCAAGTTAGACATTATGATGCTCCGGACCTTTGCTTCAGCACATTTTCTTTAACTGGACGTCTTTGAAATGTAATTGAATACCCCTGCACTAGATGGTGCATTGCAAATACAACGGGCCTTTTCTAATGTCAAGTCAATCGCTTTGGTCTCTGCTTGCCATACACTAAAGTGCTTTGGCTACCCGTTTTTTAATTGATTAATAGGAAAATAGATTTCACGTATATTTTATAATTTATTAGCTCATTTTTCACCTCATCTACTGATGGCCCGGCCCGTCTGTCAGTTTTAAAAACCAAATGTGGCCCTTGGACGACCTAAGCTTTTGGATGACTGTGCTAGTGTTCTTGGCCCTCTAGCTTCTCACAATCATCCAGCTGTTAGGAATCTTGGGGTCATTTTTGACAGCTCCTTCAAATTTGAAAAACAGATTAGTGCCGTTGTCAGAGCTAGCTTCTTCCAGCTTAGACTTTTAGCCAAGGCAAAACCTTATCTCCCCCCTAAAGACCTTGAGAGAGTAATCCATGCTCTGATTACCTCTCCGCTGGACTACTGCAACGCTCTATATGTAGGTTTGGAGCAGTCAACCCTACGTCGTCTCCAGCTAGTCCAAAATGCTGCTGCACGACTTCTAACTGGGGGGAAAAAAAAAAGAGGGAACACATTACACCCAGTATTGGCCGCCCTTCACTGGCTTCCCGTCCGCTATAGGATTGATTTTTAAAATTTCGTTGTTGGCGTTCAAAGCGTTAAATGGGCTGACCCCTCCCTACCTTGCTGACCTCCTACATCACCACACTCCTTCCAGAGCACTGAGGTCGTCCAACCAGATGCTCCTGGATGTTCCGAGTCCAAGGAGGAAAAACCAGAGGAGATCGAGCGTTTGCGGTGGCTGCCCCTCGTCTCTGGAACAGCCTACCAGCTCACACTAGATCTGCCCAGACCGTTACCATTTTTAAATCATTCCTAAAGACTCACCTCTTCGCCTTGGCGTTCAATTCAATTTGAGTTGAGCGCGGCACCCCCCCCTTATTTTTTTATTGTTTTTTATTGTTCTTATTGTTGCTATTGTTTTCTACTGTTTTATTCTTTGTGCACCCATGTAACTTGTTCAGCACTTTGTCAACAATAGTTGTTTAAAATGTGCTATATAAATAAAACTGACTTGACTTGACCAAAAAAGTTCTAACGTATGCAATGTATGCTGCCTGTCTGTCTATCTCTCTGTGTCCCTGTCTGTCTGTCTCCCTGCCTGCCTGCCTGACTCCCTGCCTGCCTGACTCCCTGCCTGTCTGCCTGTCTGACCCGTCTGACCCCGGAGCGCCAGGTCAAGCCGGACATGCAAGGGGCACCGTTGGGCCCCCGTCTTCATGGACCACATGCTGAGCGTGGAGTGGACCCTCCAGGAACCTGCCTCTCCACCCCCCCCCCCTGCACTACGCCACACAGGTCACTACCCCTGGCTGTCTGTCTCTCGGTCCGTTTAATTTTATAAACTCTACAATATGACCAGATATTGCCTGTTTAGAAATTCTTATTTTTTTGATAAACCTTTACAATATGACCAGATATTAAGTATATTTTTTCATAAACCTTGACAATATAACCAGATACCTTCACGTGCATGCATGTGCACTTGCGTGTGTGTGCGCTGTGTGTGTGTGTGTGTGTTATATTTGTCACGGCTCGCCCGTCCTCGCCTCCGCGGCCGCTCCTTTCTCCTCCCGCTACACGCCCTGCACGCTCCCCTGTGCGCCGCCGTGGTCCGGGCACCCGGCGCTCCTTCTCTCCGGAGTTCCCCCCCCCGCCGGCCCCGTCCTCTCGGCAGGCTCCTCCCACCTGTCGGAGTCGGACATTCCCGGCACGTCGGCGGAGCGGCGCTGACGCTGCACACGGCGCGAGGCTCCGCACCGGCGCCCCATTCCCAATCACCGTACCTGTCCCTGATCGGCAATCACCGCCCGCAGAGCCCTGCCCGGATCCCCGTACTCCATGTGGCATCTGCCTGCCTGTAAGCGTCTCCGAGGTCACCTCGTCCGCCAACTTCTCCTTTGCAGCCACGAGGAGGTGCTCCTCCTCCTGCAGGCGGTGCTCCTCCTTCCGCAGGAGGAGGAGGTGGTGGTGCTGCTCGCAATGTCGGATCTTCCCCTGCTGGAGGAGCTGCCTGGACCTCAGGGACAGAGCTTGCGTCTGTTGCCGGAGCGGCTCCTCGAGGTGCGTGTAGCCGCCTCCTTCAGCCGGAGACTGAGATCACCGAGGTGCACCGCAGAACGCCACCGGAGGTCCTTTCTAGGGGTCGACCGATATGGTTTTTTTTTCTGGGCCGATACCGATTATTAGTCATCAAGGGGGCCGACAGCCGATGTGCATTTTCAGTAAAAAGTCAAAATTGTTCACAGGAACACAAACTCCAACACAAAACATCCTTTAAATGCTGGAAAACAGCATTTCAACATTATATTTAGAACAATAAAGTGCAGGGAGCTCCTAGCACATTTCTTATAAACTGAACTGAAATTTTAAATAGATAAAAATAATTAACTAAATGGCTCCCTAAAGGTTTTCTTCCTGTAAAAATCCTGTTTAGTACTAAAGGACAAAAAAGGCAACGGAATTTCATGTCGTGATGTATGTATGTAGTGATGTATGTATGTAGTGATGTATGTATGTATTTGGTGATTTATGTATTGTGGCACACGCCCTATATTGTGGCGTGTGTCCACCCGACTGAATATAATACATCCACTGTCCACACCAGAATATAAGGTAAACGGGGTTTATTTATCATACATGGGAAGGGTAAGTGCAGGGTAATTATAGGGGTTCGTCCTTATATCCGTGCGGGTAGTCGTGGTCCGTTAGCAGGGGTCGGTACACGGAGACGGGTCCTCAGGTAGAGCGGGGTTCGGCGATGGGTCGGGTAGTCAGCCAGGCGGGGTTCGTTCACGGGGCGGGTTCTCAGGCGGTCCAGGGGTTCAGCACACAACAGGGTTCTCCGACAATCCAAAGTCTAGGGCACACAGCCACTTTGGTATTTCTTCAACTCACTCAGTCGTTTGCAGTACTCTTCCTCTTCCTCTTCCTCTCCCACGTCCGCTACTTCCTTCCGCTCCAGCTTCCAACGCCACCACTTCCACCGCCACCACTTCCAACTCTCCTGTTTTCTCTTCCTCCTCGACTCTCTACACCACCCAGGTCCTCTCCCATTTATTGGCCGCAGCCAGGCCCCTGATTGGCCGCCGCCGAGTTCCCCCAACGAGGCGCATCCACCTTCAATAAGGCTGATCGCCTCTCTCCACTTCCTGGTCTCTCTGGCTCCCTCTGGGGGCCGAATGGGGAACTGCGGTTCCCCCGACCATGGTCCACCTTGCCTGGTCGGCCCCTCAGTGGCCGTCTGCCACAGTATGTAGTGATGTATACAAGACAATGAACACTGAGCAATATCATGTGCAATATTACCATTCAACATCATGTGTATTTTCCCTCAGTATTACGTGCAATATTATTATTACTGAGCAACATCATGTGCAATACTCTTTATCATGTGCTTTATTATTATGATATCTATAAATATTATCTGTAATTCTACCTCACATCATCATGTGCACTATTCTTAATGTCATGTCCAATACCTCTCCTACATTGCCTTTCAACATTTTGTGCAATATTCTTCACTTAAATTCTGCCAAATCGTTTTCACTGTCTCTACATCTTATCTTGCCGATATATTTTTGTATATTTTGACTTTGACATTGTACATTTGTAAATCTGTTAGTTTATTTTTATCATTCTGTCGATTTCACTATTGTTGTATTGTACTGTATTGCCATGCAACCCGGCACAAGAATTTCCTTGGGGATTAATGAAGTTCTATCTTACAGTATCTTATTGTTGACAGCAACACAAGACAGAACACAACACATTGTCTTGCTGAGCATAACATGCTTGCTGGGCTGGTGTTGTAATAACATACTCTAGTATGATCAGACGGTGCACACCTCTGTCCTCTTACCTCTTTCTCCTCGACGTTTGTCCAGAAGCCAGATAGGCTTTTTGCAGTCTGCAGGTAAAGCAGTTCCGGCTGAAGGACGTCAAGCCCCTCCTCCGCCTGCGTGATTCGCGCCTCCATTTGTGGCCACATAATGGAGGGAATTGTTTAAACTACGGTAGATAAGATAAGATGGAGCTTTATTAATCCCAAAGGAAATTCTTGTGCCAGAGGTTGCTCAAAATACTAACAACATAAGCATAGCTATAGAATAATAAACAGTAATAAACAATGGAATATTAAAATAATACATTTCCAAATTTACCGTGAATAAGCCGAAGGAAAAATATAGGCAAGATATTCAGTAAACAAAACACGTTGGGTAGTAGTGATGAGGAAAATGATAAAATTCAGACGAGAATGCACCTTGTCGACAACGACATTACTTCTGACCAAACTTGCATTAACTCAACATGATAGAAGAAGATGAATCAATCTTATCTTCTTCTGCTCCTCGCCGAAGTTGTTGAGCTTTTGTGGTCAATTTGTTGTCAAAAGTGTCTCTCAAAATGCTTGGTTGTGGTTGTGATGAAGTGTGCTCTGCTGTTTGAATTCTGTGCATGCGTTGATCATGTAGCCTGGAAACTACCAAAACGTACTTTATTTAAATTGCATAATATAAATTACTTTATACTTTATTACTGTATGACCGAATGTTTTTAACAATTAATGTTTGTAAAATAATCTAAATCAAAGCTAAACCATTGAACACAATGACACACAGTGAAAACACTTGAACGTTGTGGGTATGCAGAGGAAAACCCATATGTGTGTCAATCTCTGGCCTAGACTGTAGAGTATGAGCGCTGAACATGGCATCTCTTCAGCTCACTAATGGTAATATTATTATATCACAGCTAGGGGGCGTCGTTCAGCCCGACTCGACGCCAAGGGTCCACTACCACTATCCCCTGTCACCAAGCATGGCAATATGAAAGTAGGCTCATAGACACATTGCAATTTGAATAGTTTTTATTAACATGTTCATAAAGCATTGTTCAAAAAATGCACGTGTTGACTTGACTTGACCTCCTGCAGAAAGAGGAGCACCTCCTCGCAGCTGCAAAGGAGAAGTTGGTGGACGAGGTGACTGAGGTCCAGTCACTCAGACGCTTCCCGGGAGCTGAGATCTAACCTGGCGGAGGTGGAACTCGCCTACCAGAAGGAGGTGGACGCCTTGGCCGAGATAAGGAGGACCTTCCAGGGGTCTCTCTCTCTCGCTCTCTCTCGCTCTCTCTCTGTTTCTCTGTCTCTCTCTCTGTCTCCATCTCTCTCTCTCTTTCTCTCTCTTTCTCTTCCTCACTGTCTGTCTCTCTCTCTGTTTCTCTTTGTCTCTCTCTCTCGTTTCTCTCGCTGTCTCACTGTCTCTCTTTGTTTCTCTGTTTCTTTCGCCGTCTCTCTCGCGGTCTCTGTCTCTGTCTCTCTCTTGCGGTCTCTCCGTCTGTCTCCGTCTTTTTCTCCATCTCTCTCTCCCTGTCTGTCTCTCTCTCTCCCCGTCTCTCCCTCCATCTCTCTCCCCAGGAACTGCGGGGGGTCCATGGTGGTCTAGTGTGAGGCCGCGCAGCATGGCTGCCAGCAGGTGCTGTGGCTCTACGGACACGACCGGCCAATCACAAAGACCGGAACCATGAACGTCTCCCTCCACTGGACCAATGAGAACAGAGGGCTGCGCACGCTGTATATACTCCTGCGCTGCTGGCCAATCACAGGCCAGTATACTGGGTTACAGTTTACCTGTCTGACTGTAGAGACTTGTAATAATGTATCTTATGTCGAATCCTGTGGTTGAATTTAACTTGATGTAGGGATCATTTATCATCCCTACATATTATTTCCCGGCCTGAATGGTGTTCCCAGTCCAGCCCTGTGTCTGTCTGTCTGCCTGTCTATCTGTCTGTCTGTCTGTGTCTGGAATTAGTGTAATCAGATGGACAGACAGGCAGAGACAGAGTAATTCCATACACCGCCCCCCACCACCACCCTCCTATATTTCCCAACTGTAATCTGTGTTTGCTGCAGACTACAGTACCTGTCACCAAGGGGGGTATGAGTCCCTCCCGCTGTGGGTGAGGGTGTAGGGGGGGGGGTGGAGAGGCTGGAGGGGGCGGGGCCTTACCCTGCCCTTCATCTGACACGTGGAGTGACAGGAGGCGCCACCCCACCCGTCCTCCTCCCCTCCTCTCTCAGATCACACAATTACTGTAACATTAACGACTTAAAGGCTTAATCTGCCTATCGTCATAGCAGCACACACACATACACACACACACACACATGCACACACACACACCTCCCTCCGCTCGGTCTCGACCGGGCTCTCCGATTGGATGCTTGAGGTGAACACGCCGCACGTTCATATTACCACGGATTAGCATTGTCGTCACCATGTCAACGCGTGATGTTATTGTCGTTCATCTCGCGATAAACCTCAGATATCGCAGTTTAACATATGAAGCAGGATGATAACGTACGAGGGTGCTGTTAACTCCCGGTCGAAAGGTTGTCGGTTCCATTTCCCCCCCCCCCCCCGCTCCCTCACTCCCTGGTAGGCATCCTTTTCAGTTACACTTGTGTGTCTGAATACACTGTAAAGTCAAAGTGTGTTATTGTCACATGTACATCATAACACAGGGCCATGTTCCTGTGACATGGCAAGCGACAGTATGCAAAAAAGATAGAAGAGAAAGAAGAACAATATTTTTCCATATATGTATTAATATGCTGTATATTGTATATATATTATATATATTATATGTATATATATTATAATGGCACATACCTTTACATACGCACACACACACACAGCAGTGGCATTAAGGAGTTAGTGTGTATGTGTGTGTGTGTGCACTCATATACCGATCATCTATCCAATTCATACTGTTCAGAGATAGAGAGAGAGATGGAAAGAGAGAGAGATGGAAAGAGAAAGAGAGAGAGATAGAAAGAGAGAGAGAGAGGGAGGGGGGGGAGAGAGAGAGATAAAGTCAACTCCTCGACGCGCTCATTAAGTTTGCGGTAATTACCCACAAGTCCCGGCGCCACTTCAAAGCGGAGACGGCAGCAGCCAAAGCATCACAAACACCAACAAGAAAGAGGAGGAGGAGGAGAAGTGGAGATGGGGTGGTGTTGGTGGGTGGTGGTGTTGGTGGGTGGTGGTGGTGGGTGGGGGGGGGGACTTAAAGCTTAATGAACTATAAAATCGACAAAACGCTCGGAAAAGCGGGCAGCCGCGTTCGCCGTCTGTAGCGCGGCGGCGGCGGCGGCGTCGTTAAATCTGTTGACATTTCATTTGGAGGAAAACATGATTGTTAACCCCCTCCCTCTCCCCCCTTCTCTCTCTCTCTCTCTCCCCTTCTCTCTCTGTGTCTCTCGCCCCCCGCCCCCCCCCCCCACCGCGTCTCCTCCTCAAGACAACATTGTAGGACACACAAACAGGCGTTCGGAGGCGGGGGAGATGAAAGGAGGCCGCCTCCCCCTTTCAAGTTAATTAGAAATCACATTCTTTTGTCGTCGTCCCCCCCACCCTTCGCCGAACCGAGCTTATTTACCCGCCCGCCGCCTGCCATTAGAACAAATTTGCGACATGAGACGCAAATAATTGGATTTGTCTCCGCGGCTGTCAGGCGATGGAGAGCGAGGAGGAGGAGGAGGAGGAGGAGGAGGAGGAGGAGGAGGAGGAGGAGGAGGAGAGGGTGGTTTGTTTATTTGTTAGTTTTAATTCCGTTGTTATTTTTTCCCGCGTCGTTTTTATTTTATTTATTTATTTCTTTTTTCTCATTCCCCGCGCCCGCCGAGTTCACTGATCTGCAGCTGGCGATGTTTCGCTGCCGTTTGTCGCCGCTGTTGTTTGACTCGAGGTAATTAAGAATAGCACAGAACAGAACAGAACTTTATTCATCCCGAGGGAAATTCCCGTGCCCAGGTTACACCGCGGTACAGTGCAGCATAAAAACAATACGACAATATGGAAAACAACACAATGATACAAATAAACTCAGTGATTTGCAAATTTACAGTTGAAATATACAAATGTGGAGGCAAGGTAAGATATTTCCGATGGCGAAAACAATTTGGCATAATTGAAGTGAAATATTATTGGACATGACATTAAGAATATTGCACATGATGATGAGATGAGAGGTAAAGTCTTTATAGACAGCATGATAATAATAATAATAATATAGCACATGATAGAGTATTGCACATGATGTTGGACAGTAGTATTAATAATATTGCACATAAACATGGGGAAAGTGCACATGATGTTGAGAGGTAATATTGCACATTATATTGCTGTGTTCATTGTCTTGTAGGGGGAGTTATAGGGAGGAGTTATAGAGTTTGATGGCCACAGGCAGGAAGGACCTCCTGTGGCGTTCTGTGGTGCACCTCGGTAATCTCAGTCTACGGCTGAAGGTGCTCTGGTATGACATTCCAGTGTAGCGTGCAGGGGATGGGAGGCCGTGTCCAATAATACTGCAGGTAGTTTTAAACTCAAGCCATCCTCCTCTCCGGGACCTCCACCATAATTACTGAGTATTTTACTCAGCATCCTCCTCTCAGAGACCCTCCACCAAAGACTCCATTCCACTCCCAGGACAGAAACCCCCCCCCCTCCCCCCCCCCGAATGGGGAAAAAGCTTTAATTGAGTCTGTTGGCGTCGGCTGCCTTCACCCTGCTGCCCCAGCACACAACAGCAGTAGAAGATGACGCTGGCCACCACAGAGTGATAGAACATCTGCAGCACGGTCCTGCAGACGTTGAAAGATCTGAGTCTCCGTAGGCAATACAGGCAAATTTTAATTTGTTAGAAACGCCATAGCCATCCATCAGCTATCAGTGAGTAAAGTGCTCCTTGAGAATATGTTTTGAGTGGACTGCACCTGCCTCTGTAGGAGACTATTTCGTTTTTAGACCACTCCCAGGTTAATTTCTGACCAATCAGGCCATCTCTTCCCTGATTGGTTCGCGGGAATCCATCTTGCCTGTCAATCACAGGTGCCGACACACCTACAGTATCTGCTTCATTAGCGTGCATCAACCCCGGTGTGTTCCAGTCGCTTTCCAGTAAGCCTGTCTCACTACCCTGCCCGTTACCGGAGCCCCGCCTGTCTCACTAGCCTGCCCGTTACCGGAGCCCCGCCTGTCTCACTACCCTGCCCGTTACCGGAGCCCCGCCTGTCTCACTACCCTGCCCGTTACCGGAGCCCCGCCTGTCTCACTACCCTGCCCGTTACCGGAGCCCCGCCTGTCCTCACTACCCTTGCCCGTTACCGGAGGCCCCGCCTGTCTCACTAGCCTGCCCCGTTACCCGGAGCCCCGCCTGTCTCACTACCCTGCCCCGGTTACCCTAAGCCCGCCTGGTCTCACTACCCTGGCCCGTCTCCACTACCCTTGGCCCGTTACCGGAGCCCCGCCCTGTCTCCACTACCGCATGCCCGTTACCGGAGCCCCGCCTGTCTCACTAGCCTGCCCGTTACCGGAGCCCCGCCTGTCTCACTAGCCTGCCCCGTACCGGAGCCCCCCTGTCTCACTAGGCCTGGCCCGTTACCCGGAAGCCCCCGCCTGTCTCTACTAGCCCGCCCGTTACCGGAGCCCCGCCTGTCTCACTAGCCTGCCCCGTTTACCGGACCCCCGGCCTGTCTCACTACCCTGCCCGTTACGGACGCCCCGCCTGTCTCCACTACCCTGCCCCGCCTGTCTCACTCGGTTACCGGAGCCCCGCCTGTCCACTACCCTGCCTGTACTTCTCTCTCTCTCTCCCTCCATCACCCTGTTCCATGGAGTGATATGCAGAGTTTTTAGAGAGAGAGAGAGAGCGGCCCACGAAACCAGGGAGAATGGAAAAAGCCGAGAGAAGAGACAGAAATGTTGAAGAGAAGAGAACGAGACAGAAAGAAAGAAAGAAAAATAAAGAAATGGGATGATGAAGCCTAGTCAGTTTGCTTGAAGCCATGTTTGGCTCTGAGCAGACTTCTCTCTCTCTCTCTCTCTCTGTCTCTCCTTCTTTCTCTCGTCTTCTTCCTCTCTCCTGTCTTCTCCTCTCTCTCTCTCTCTCTCTCTCATCTTCTCTTCTCTCTTCTCTCTCTCTCTCTTCTCTCTGTTGTGTGTCTGTAGTACTGCTCGCTCTAGCGCGGTGCGGCCATGATGCGATCTGACAAGTGTGACGGCGTCGCTCCCGCTTGTCCAATCTGAAAATTCTAATTAATGAACCTCAGCTCCGCTTGTTGTTGATTGATGGTTTTGTTGTTGTTGTGTTGTTTGTTGTTGTTTGTGTGGTCTGAAGCCCGGCCCCTCTCATGGTCTTCTGTTGGTTCTGCTCGTGGTGTGTGTGTGTGTTGGGGAAAATTCGTTAATTAGTTTAGTTTTTTTGGTGTGGAGCTGTGTTTGTTCATGTATATTTATGTGTTGTTGTCGATGTTTGTTGTTGTTGTTGTGGTGTTGAGTGACACCTGTGTTGTTTGTTTGTTTGTTTGTTTGTTGCTGTGTATGTGATTATCGTGTTGCGGGCTGGTGAGTCAGACAGCGCGCCTCTAAATCTCATCTTCTAACACGTTGGTTGCGCAAAAGTACAAAACGCTGCACTGGTCATACGACATAGGAATAACATTGACACATCTCTCTCTCTCTCTCTCTCTCTGTCTGTCTGTCTGTCTGTCTCTTTCTCTCTCTGTCTCTCTGTCTC
>PIJE02001910.1:17500-22500 GCA_002895965.2 Coryphaenoides rupestris | reverse complement strand
TCCCTCTCTCGCTCGCTCTCTCTCTCTCCTTCTTTCTGTGTCTCTCTCTCTCTCGCGCTCTTTCACCCCCCTTCTGTTCTCGTCTGTCACAACCGGTTCTGTTTTTAAAATATAAAAAACGCTATTTGGTGGGATGCTTTTCATCCAAAAGCGTCTTACATCCAACGATGAGAGTGTCAGCGCGTGTGTGTGTGTGTGTCAGTGTGTCTGTGTGTGTGTGTGTGTGTGTGCGCGTGTGTGTGTGTGCCCCACTGGGAATCGAACCCCTTTACCCTGGCAGCCTCAATGCCTTGCCCTACCAATTCAGCGCTCACACAAGACCTGGGATGACGGGTGTGTACAGGACACCTTGAGGGAACCCAAAACAACGTACGATATTAAACTGCACAGAGGAGAGAAATCACAATTGCCCCTTTCTCAGGTTGGCTGGGATTTTTTTTTGGTGTCTCTGGCAACTGAACGGTCGCCGGTTCAATCCCCCGGCCTCCGCCTAGTCAAGTGTCGATGCGTCACCTGAGCAAGACGCCCTAACCTCGACGGGTAACCCCCTACGAGCTGGCTGTAATGTAAATGCCAGAGGTCAGAGGTGGAATAGTGAGATAAGTGTGTGTGGTGTGTGTGTGTGTGTGTGTGTGTGTGGTGTGTGTGTGGTGTGTGTGTGTGTGTGTGTGTGTGTGTGTGTGTGTGTGTGTGTGTGTGTGTGTGTGGTGTGTGTTGGTGTGGGGGTGAGCCTCCTTCCCCCCGGAGCCCCCCGGCCCCCAAACATCAAAATCGCACGGCCCTGCACTGCACTGCACAGTCATAACTGTTGGTGTCTCTAAAAGATGTGACCGATAACCTCCCATTTTTTTCTGGTACAATTGTTGAAAATAGTTTTCAAACAATCACAGTCGTAAGCTAGCTAGTTTCCACTGATTGTATCTCTAACTTTTGGTTTACAAAGCTCTCTCTTGCTTGGCACCGAATTATATTTCCAACATGCTTGTCATCTATGAACCAATCAGGTCCTCTGGCCTTTTACAGAAGTCACATAGCATTTTCACATGTCTTTTGTCCATATTGGTTTACCTATGCTCTGTGGATTCTTAGATGTATTAAAGTCTGACAGTCAACATTGAATCCTTAGAAAAGCCAACGAACGAACTAACTTTTTAAAATATCCTTAATAGACTCTTCGGCTGCTGAGATCGTGTGATTTACTGTCAAACGGCGGAGGTGCATCTCGCAGAGGTCCACCATCTTGTCTGCAGCCTTCTCTCAAATGTATGCTACATATGAGTGTATGTCCGTCCAAATAAAACTAGTCAATGTAGGCAGGGAAGAGGGACTACTAGCGCGCGTGTGTGTATGTGGCCCGTGTGTGTGTGTGTGTGTGTGTGTGTGTGTGTGCGTGCACGGCTTAAGGCTGAGTGAGTGTTATCCCACTGTCAGGGTGAATGTGTCACATTTTGACTCCTTTGTTCTGCGTCGCGATGCTGCCCGTGTGTGTGTGTTGAGGCCGTGCATGTGCACTGTGCGCGTGTGTGTATGTGTGTGCGTGCGTGTGTGTGTGTGCACGTGCGTGTGTGTGTTTGCTTGCCATGCTTGTCGGCTTTGGTTATTAGTCACCGGGTCTGCCGAGAGACGGCTGCTGTTTTCCTTTTTTTCCATTTTCTTTCCTCCTTTCCATTTTGATTTTTTTTTTGCTCAAGTAGTTTTTAAGTCATAAATCCGTAAGCGGACAGATGTAAGCTCGCCGCCGAATGCAGACAGACAGACTGATATATATTAGACATGGCCTGGGTTGCAGCTTGCTTCTTCATGAGACAAATAAACACCATTTCTTCATCTTCATCTTTCTCTCTCTCTCTGGTTCTCTCTGTCTCTCTGTCTCTCTCTCTCTCTCGGGGGCTCTGTCTCTCTTCCAGTGCGACGGTAGAGATATCGGTCCCTACAACACGAGGCGAGGCGAGCACTGATGTTTTGGACCTTCAAAAACCCCCCCAAAAAGCCGCCCTTTTTTTGCTGTAAATACGGTAACTAGTGTGGACACAATGCTGATTCGGATCACCTCCAAATCAATCGTGATATTTGTATTGTATTCTGTTGCACATTCCACTGGCCATCGCCACTTTTTCATTTCACTGCGCGTCCTGTATGTGTGTGTGTGTGTGTGTGTGTGTGTGTGACGATGAAACTTCTTGAATCTTGAGTCATGTTGAGTCTGTGATCGCCGTTGATGAATCGAGGGCAAAAGAGAAATGTGAACGTTTTAATAAGGTCATAATATGATAGGAGGGGTCTTTCAGAGGATAGAACGGTACATATTACATAAACTTGTTTGGTTTCTGTGTGAGTGTGTGTGTGTGTGTGTGTGTGTGTGTGTGTGTGAGAGAGACAGAGGGAGAGTGTGTGTGTGTGTGTGTGTGAGGGAGGGAGGGAGAGAGACAGACAGACAGGGAGACAGAGTGTGTGTGTGTGTGTGAGGGAGAGAGACAGACAGGGAGACCGTGTGTGTGTGTGTGTGTTTGTGGGCATGTGTGAGATTGAGAGAAGCGAGAGAGACAGAGAGAGAAAGAGAAAGAGGGAGAGAGTGTGTGTGTTTGTGGGTGAGATAGTGAAAGGGAGAGAGAGAGAGAGAAAGAGAGCTAGTGTGTTTGTGTGTGTGTGTGTGTGTGTGTGTGTGTGTGTGTGCACAAACAGTGGTCAGCTCTAAAATACACAAAAAAGCAAAAACCTTTTGATAACCATCATACTTCTATTAGTGTAATTGGTGGTGAGAATAATACCGATTATTCCTTCATTATGATATGAGAACGTAACTCAGCCCAGATGTCCCTCACTGATTGTAATCTAAACCGGGGATATTGGGGCATAATGAATATGAATAATATAATAGGCTGCTTCATTGCCAGCGGATGACATTGAATCATCGGAAAAAATTAATAAAACAAGATTCAAGGTGGAATTGTTTGTAAAGATGAGGACGGGGAAAAAGATACAATAAACAGAATTGAAAGACGGCTCGAGCAGGAGAGGAACCGGCGTGCTAGCCTCCTATATAAAGAGACGGCGTTTTGAAAGGAACGGTGTCGCCGCGTCGCGTGCGTTGCTATTCCGCTAATGTCTTCATGTCGTTATGTTCGTAATGACGCCGTTTAAATACTGGCTGCCGCCGCCGCCGCTGCTACCAACCCCGAACTCTAGCTGGCCTAGTTCTGACAACACACACACACACACACACACACACACGTATACACACACACACACACATGCTCATGCACACACGCCCACAGTTTAACGCGAAATAAAAGAGAGAGCCTTGAATACTTAGTTGCATACTTATTTATTTTATAAAATGGGAGACAAAATCTGACCAAATGTACGATATTATAGTAATTGTACTGGATAAACACTGGCTGCATTTAAATGTGAGCTGCGGAAATTCCATTAGTGTGTGTGTGTGTGTTTTCCAAAAAGGGCTTTTAATTATTAAGGAGGATAATTCCTCACCGTAACCCTTTTGTTAATCCATATTTTTTTAAACGGCGATTTTTTTTCTATACTTTTTTTTTAATCGTGGGTCAAGGCATGATAGACGACGCTAACATATTTCAAATACTTTGCGAGGATAAGATGAATGATTGAGCGCTCACATAATCATATCTTTGTTATTGACATTTTTTTTTTTAGGCCCAATGCTGTTCTGCACGGACGGACCACAGGTGCCACTTCCCTCTCCATTCTAACAGGACACGCCGCCTTGACCCCCCGTGACCCCCCCGCCGTTTCGTCCATCGCCACGTGTTTACGTCCCGACGACTTCGCTCCGTCCCCCCCCCCCCCGTCTCGGCCTCCAAATACAGTGGGGCCACGGGACGGATCGTGATATAGTCGTCTGGCGGCAGGCGGTAAATGGAGAGAGAGAGAGAGAGAGAGAGAGAGAGAGGGGGGCGGGGGGGGGGGAAGTCAGTTAAGCTGTTTTTCCTCATAACTCAACGCCGCCGGCCTCCTCCTCCTCCTCCTCCCGCGTGAGCTGCGGTGTCCGAGACGCGCCACTAGAGGGCGGATCAGCCCGGAGAATGGACCTGCCGGTGAGACCGGAGCGAGCGGCGGTCTCTCCGTCCCGGCCTCCGGTAGCGGGGAGGTAAGATTATCTTGACTCAACTCCACACACATTTGCTCATGTCAAACACGGCCCGGAATTAGTATTAGAATTCATGTTCATCATCATCATCAGCATTTATTTAGTTATTTCGATATCCGTTTGAATTACAGATAAATAATATATCGCATATTTACCAACAGCGAATACAAAGACATGGCGGCATTTAAAAAAAAAAAAATCTCAATCCACAGACGACTTGAAATGCATGAGTCACCTTTTGATATAAGGAACGCATATATACTGTATATGTGCACTAATTAATAATACAATTGATATATTTTCACTAACAAGGGCACGACTATAACATTACAATTAATGCAAGATCTCAGAGTGTCTCAGTGTCTCATAAGATGGACCGTAAGTCATTGTAACGCACTGTATCTACAAGGTTGTTTTGTAAATTATTTTCACGTGTGGTTTGCATTCATATTTTTCTGTTTTCCATCATTTATAATTTCTCAGTGTGTCAAGTCAAGTTTACGTACAGAGCCACGCACGGCCAAATATTCACAATCATCAACCCCAAACCTAATTGTCTCTGTTAAAATCGTTCTTAAACCGCCTGAGTGTAATATTACGTTCCGTGATCGGTAGAATTAAATAAAAATAGACGCACCCGATCCGACGACTAATCCGCTGGTCGGCTAATTTACACAACGAGAGGTTGGCGGTGAGACATCAATCGGGCCCCGATCGCTGGCTGAGTCTTCTGAACCAGTGGCGCCGTTGGTGGTGCGTGGATGGGAGGTGGGGGGGGGGCGGGGGGGGGGGGGTCTCTTGTAGGCTCAGCGGGGGGTCATTTGGTAAGGCGGGGGTCTCTAGTAGCAGAACCTTCAGGTCTCTTGTGTCGTAC
>PIJE02001910.1:10000-12500 GCA_002895965.2 Coryphaenoides rupestris | reverse complement strand
AAAGAGATTCAAGAGTCAAGAGTTCAAGAACTTCATTTGTCACATGCAGATTATGCAGTGAAATGGAAAAAAAAGAGCTTTATTCGCATGGAAAAATAAACAGTTACATTGCCAAAGCAGACGATTAATGAATAATAAATAATCAACCAAAGATATATATATATAAAGATATATATATATTTTTGAATATACACTATATTCCATTTAAAATAGTGAATATGCTCGTAAAGCTATGCGTCTCTCACTCGCCCCCTGCTCTCCAGCTTCCACAGTGGCCTGGGTAGAGCTCTCTCTCTCTGCCAGGACAAGAGACATGTGAATTATTACTCTAATGAGCTCTGAAGAGGCTGGTTCCTGCCATTGTCTTCCGCGGGGTCTTACAGCGAGAGAGACAGCTGCTGAACACACGGCACCGCAAAGCCGGAATCCAACCTGACAATGGACCCCCGCCGCCCTTCCCCAATTCTGTCCCATTTCCCTTTCAAGGTCAGGATTAGAATTCATTAGAGGAAACTGAGAGATTTTTCCTTTTCTCTTTCTCCTCTCTCTCTCTCTCCTCTCTCTCCTCGCTTCCTCTTTGTGAGGGCAAATCTGTATACAGCTATAGCCAGCACATCTCTCTCTCTCTTGTAGTTGGATGGACATGGGTTACAGGGGTCGGGATGAACAGTGACTTTGGGGGTCGGAGTTGTCGATTAGTTTTCCCGATCACCGACGCGCACGGCTATGATGGGGGTCGCAAGAGTCTCGTCGCCGCTGCCCAAACTAACGCGCGACATTTTGTCAACGCATTCATCATATTCCGCCGGCCAGAGTTCAGTCATCCTCCAATAACCCTGTTAACTCCTAACATGCTAGTAGTTAACTCCTAACATGCTAGTTATGTGAGCTTGAATAACCCTGTTAACTCCTAATCACATGCTAGTAGTTAACTCCTAACATGCTAGTTATGTGAGCTTGAATAACCCTGTTAACTCCTAATCACATGCTAGTAGTTAACTCCTAACATGCTAGTTATGTGAGCTTGAATAACCCTGTTAACTCCTAATCACATGCTAGTAGTTAACTCCTAACATGCTAGTTATGTGAGCTTGAATAACCCTGTTAACTCCTAATCACATGCTAGTAGTTAACTCCTAACATGCTAGTTATGTGAGCTTGAATAACCCTGTTAACTCCTAATCACATGCTAGTAGTTAACTCCTAACATGCTAGTTATGTGAGCTTGAATAACCCTGTTAACTCCTAATCACATGCTAGTAGTTAACTCCTAACATGCTAGTTATGTGAGCTTGAATAACCCTGTTAACTCCTAATCACATGCTAGTAGTTAACTCCTAACATGCTAGTTATGTGAGCTTGAATAACCCTGTTAACTCCTAATCACATGCTAGTAGTTAACTCCTAACATGCTAGTTATGTGAGCTTGAATAACCCTGTTAACTCCTAATCACATGCTAGTAGTTAACTCCTAACATGCTAGTTATGTGAGCTTGAATAACCCTGTTAACTCCTAATCACATGCTAGTAGTTAACTCCTAACATGCTAGTTATGTGAGCTTGAATAACCCTGTTAACTCCTAATCACATGCTAGTAGTTAACTCCTAACATGCTAGTTATGTGAGCTTGAATAACCCTGTTAACTCCTAATCACATGCTAGTAGTTAACTCCTAACATGCTAGTTATGTGAGCTTGAATAACCCTGTTAACTCCTAATCACATGCTAGTAGTTAACTCCTAACATGCTAGTTATGTGAGCTTGAATAACCCTGTTAACTCCTAATCACATGCTAGTAGTTAACTCCTAACATGCTAGTTATGTGAGCTTGAATAACCCTGTTAACTCCTAATCACATGCTAGTAGTTAACTCCTAACATGCTAGTTATGTGAGCTTGAATAACCCTGTTAACTCCTAATCACATGCTAGTAGTTAACTCCTAACATGCTAGTTATGTGAGCTTGAATAACCCTGTTAACTCCTAATCACATGCTAGTAGTTAACTCCTAACATGCTAGTTATGTGAGCTTGAATAACCCTGTTAACTCCTAATCACATGCTAGTAGTTAACTCCTAACATGCTAGTTATGTGAGCTTGAATAACCCTGTTAACTCCTAATCACATGCTAGTAGTTAACTCCTAACATGCTAGTTATGTGAGCTTGAATAACCCTGTTAACTCATAATCACATGCTAGTAGTTAACTCCTAACATGCTAGTTATGTGAGCTTGAATAACCCTGTTAACTCCTAATCACATGCTAGTAGTTAACTCCTAACATGCTAGTTATGTGAGCTTGAATAACCCTGTTAACTCCTAATCACATGCTAGTAGTTAACTCCTAACATGCTAGTTATGTGAGCTTGAATAACCCTGTTAACTCCTAATCACATGCTAGTAGTTAACTCCTAACATGCTAGTTATGTGAGCTTGAATAACCCTGTTAACTCCTAATCACATGCTAGTAGTTAACTCCTAACATGCTAGTTATGTGAGCTT
>PIJE02001910.1:2500-5000 GCA_002895965.2 Coryphaenoides rupestris | reverse complement strand
CTTTCTCTCTCTGTGTTGCTTGTTCTCTCCATATTTGGTTTGTGTTTATTCACGTTCTTAGAGGTGAAATGTGTTTCTTGAGATGTTGATCCCTGTTGTGTGAGTAGTGTGTGTGTGTGTGTGTGTGTGTGTGTGTGTGTGTGTGTGTGTGTGTGTGTGTGTGTGTGTGTGTGTGTGTGTGTGTGTGTGTGTGTGTGTGTTACAGTGGCTGCAGGGGGAGAATCTATGACCCAATCAGATCACTTCAGCTCAGCTCTCTATGGACAAATTGACGTATGTGTGTCTGCGAGTGTGTGTGTGTGTGTGTGTGTGTGTGTGTGTGTCTGCGAGCGTGTGTGTGTGTGTGTCTGCGAGCGTGTGTGTGTGTCTGCGAGCGTGCGTGTGTGTGTGTGTGTCTGCAAGCGTGTGTGTGTGTGTGTGTGTGTACACAAAAAGGAGCCTCTGATTTAATCAAACAAACTGACAGCTGTCAAAAGGGACGTTTTAATATATTTTACACACACACACACTCACACACACACACACACCACACACACACACACACACACACACACTGAATTCTGGGCACCATTTTGAAACCCTACCTGGTGTTTGCAATCATTATAGACGCTAAGAGAGAGTTTCACAGGAAATAGCTCATATGCCTTCAATCAGAACACACTCTTCATCTCTATCTGGTGGCCGTACGGTGATGTTCAGATAGTTTGGTTTGGTGTCGTTCAGCGATAGCCGGGCTGACCTTTCAATGGAGGGGTCAAGTGTCCAAATCGAACAATGCGTTTTCGAGATATCCACCGGTTTGTGTCTATACTTCACCTGATCAAATCTCTTGACCCAGGAACTCACCCGATGCATTATGGTTCTATGGACACACGCACGCATGCACACATGCACACACACACACATGCACACACACGCATGCACACACACACACACATGTACACACACACTGAATGGCCAGGCTAAATGGACAATCGGGATCAATAATATATCGTAAAGGACAACATAGTGGTTTTACGTTTGAGTTATTGTGTGTGTGTGCGTGTGTGTGTCCTTAACTGGTGTATTTATGGCCAAGTGCAGTTCATTTGCTCTCTCTCTCTCTCTCTCTCTCTCTCTCTCTCTCGTTCTCTCATGGTACAGTATATACAGTATACCCCCCTCTCTCTCCATCCGTCTTGAGTCCCTTTATCCTTCTGACATCTATCAGTGTGTGCGTGTGTGAGCACCCTACCCCTCCCTTTTCTCGTTTGCTTAATTTGCATATAATTAGATTATGCGTGAAAGGCGACGACCAGAACATTGATCAGAGAGAGAGAGAGAGAGAGAGAGAGAGAGAGAGAGAGAGAGAGAGAGAGAGAGAGAGAGAGAGAGAGAGAGAGAGAGAGAGAGAGAGAGAGAGAGAGAGAGAGAGAGAGAGAGAGAGAGAGAGAGAGAGAGAGAGAGAGAGAGAGAGAGAGAGAGAGAGAGAGAGAGAGGTTGACATACGGGCCAGTTGAGGGGAAATGGAGCAGAGAACAAACCGTTACTGTACTGGAGCTCGCTCGCCCAGATCTGAACCCCTCACCGTGTGCTCAGGTTATTTCAGCGGCACGTCTTGTAAGCGTCCATTTTGCTCCAACAGCGTAACAGAGTATTACTACATTCCTTGTCACTTTTTACTTTTACCTGTTTTTAATTTTACACTTTTTACTTTTTTACTCAACATAACTTAACATAAATATAACTCATATCCATTATTAATCCATTATCCATTTTTATATTCCACCCATATTTGTATTATTCTACTGTTTATTTCTCTATTGTTTTACTGTATTCCTATGCAACCTGGCACGAGAATGTCCTTCGGGATTAATAAAGTTCTATCTTATCTTATCTTAATCGTAATCATCCATGTCCAAATAGACCATATCTCAAAACTTTCATCATAATTTAATGTATAAAAATCTAATAAATGTCCATAACACCTCTATAATGAAATGATTGCGTTGAACCAAATGGTTCGAGCCGGGGGCCTGATTGGACCCCCACACCTGCAGCAAGATGGTCTCACCCGCCTGCTCCTGAGTCACATGTGTCGGCCACTCTGGGGTCGCTTTGCTCAATGACTGACCCCTGGATTTTGTGTGTGTGTGTGTGTGTGAGAGAGAGATTTGAACCAGCACACACATCTACAGTGGCAGGACTTTAATCTAGTCTGGGAGAGCGAACCAAAAACCATTCACACCTACAACAAAACGTTTGAGGGCATCCGACCCAACTGTGTATTAAGTGGGTTAGTCTGCGAGGAAGTGTTTTAGGAACTGTGTGTGTGTGTGTGTGTGTGTGTGTGTGTGTGTGTGTGTGTGTGTGTGTGTGTGTGTGTGTGTGTGTGTGTGTGTGTGTGTGTGTGTGTGTGTGTGTGTGTGTGTGTGTGTGTGTGTGTGTGACATGAGTTTGGTAATAAAGAGCTATATTGTATACAATATGACATTGCCTCTGTTTTCACTCCTTTCTCTCC
>PIJE02001909.1:86901-94015 GCA_002895965.2 Coryphaenoides rupestris | reverse complement strand
TGAGTGATGTCAGGAAGACTGTTGGTTAAGTTTTCGCCTGCTTGTGTGTGTGTGTCGGGGGGTGGAGGGGGGGGGGGGGGGGGGGGTGCGTCACACATGGGAGCGCTGCGGAGCCCGGCCAGCGAGGGCCCTCCGTGGACTGACTCACATGCAATCGAATAGGGCTATTTGGTGTCGATGTGTTTGTTGAATGCGTGTGTGGTGTGTGTGGTGGGTTTTTCACGGTTATGGTAACGAGTCGACGACCAAGTGGTGGCGGGCGAGGGACGTCGGGATCATCCCCCGACGCGTTCCATAGACTACGACTCTTAGCATATAGCAATATTCGGCTAATGGCGCCGAGTGTCCGCACACACACACAGGCGGGAAAAATAACAACAGCTTCCTGAATCACTCACACACGGCTCTCAGCGGGAAAGCACGGAACATCCAAACACACCAAACACGCCAAACACACGCCATCGCTTCCCGTTTCCCCGCCGCGTTTCTGATCTGAAAAGTCAACATTCATTAGGATAACCATTATGGTCCCATTCTCCCCCCCGATCCCGGCGATGCTTCAACCAGCCCCTGACTCCCGGAACATGTTTCCAGTGGGGGGGTGTTGGGGGTTGGTGGTGGTGGTGGTGGTTGGTGGTGCTGGTTGTGGTGGTTGTGGTGGTTGTTGTGGTGGATATTGGACATGATAGGTAACATGAGCTGAACCAGATACCGGCGGAGGAACTCAGGCACCCCTCCTTTCGTTCTCCCCTTTCATCAAGCTCCTCCGTTTCATATTCTCATATTCTAATTACAACAAAAGCCGCTTCAATATTTGTCTTGGGGGACATGGGGGGTCCGGAAACGCCGCGGATCCTGCTTTTTGCTAATGCTAATGCTTTGTTTGCTGCTAGCTAAAAGAGATCCGCTTAAAAAAACGCCCCCAAATTCCCCCGCCCTCGACTTAGGAATCCAGGCATCCCCACATCTGAGTGTTTTTAACCTCTTTTTAAGTTCTTCTCTTCTTCATTTTGTTTGCTCAGCGAACACGTCCGAGAGAGAGTCCTCGCGTCGCGTCGCGTTGCGTTGAGTTATCGGACGGAAACCGCTTTCTTCGGATCACCGACCGGCGGTACAAACTGGCCGGGAGTCGTTTCATAAGCTAGCTGTGGTTTGCGGGCGTCAGGCCAGTTAACAGCAGGAACCCGATCATAGCACCGGGCGTTCGACATCACATCACAGCATCGCATCGCATCGCATCGCGCACACACACACACACACACACACATACACACACACACACACACACACGCACGCACGCACGCACGCACGCGCACGCACACACACGCACACACACGCACACACGCACACACACACACACACCGCAAGCCCAGCCAATGGGAACGCAAGAGAGAGAGAGAGAGCGCAGCAGGAGGACGTCGACGACAACGACGACGGTGTCTTAATGCCAAGAAGTGAAGCTAGGCGCGCTAACGGCCGCTGATTAGCATCGTTTAGCTCTAATTAATTACCTTTACCTAATTAGACAGCCCTGCTTGGGCCAGACACGGAGTCAAGTAGACCACATTATTAGCCTGCTCATCTGGGCTCTTTTGGAGAGAGGAAAAAAAAAAGGGCCGCCGCAAATTAATGTAACGCGTGGAGCAGGCCGGCGTTTTTAATTGCACAGGTGTGGCCCGGCGTGAGCGCTCCATCATCCGCCGCCGCCGCCGCCGCCGCCGCCGCCGCCGCAGCAGCGCGCGGATGATTAGCCCCGCGCGGTCGTCCGCCCCGGGCAGCAGGCTGCCTCGGCCGCCCCGCGCCTCATTACTTACTCTACTTACCGGATTATTTATTACTTGCGGCCCTCCGCCATTACACATATTGATTCATGGACGCTATTTCTTACCCTCACCTCCTCCGCCGTGGCCGTTAATAAGCCACATCTTAGCGCACGCGCCCGCTGCTGCTACTGATGCTACCGCCGCCGCTACTACTGATGCTACCGCGCCTTCTTCCGGGGGGAGAGAGTGTGTGTGTGTGTGTGTGTGTGTGTGAAGAGAGAGGAGAGGAGAGAGGAGAGAGGAGAGGAGAGGAGGAGAGGAGGAGAGGATTGTTTGGCGGGGAGGGAATTAGCATCGCAGCCACCGAGGACCGGGGAACATAATTTGTCCGAGAGCGAGAGCGTTATATATTTCAGAAGATTAGATCGCGCGTCTTAACGAGATACAAAACGATCCTGTGCGACGGCCGAGGCCGGGGAACGGAGGCGGTGCCGATTTTGCCCGCGATTATCAATATGAATGCGTTTTGATGAGGAATATTTTGATATCGACGACCACTGAACACCTATAGGAGATGCGTATAATATACAGCACATATCTAGAAATATATTTATATATACGGAAGGTTTTTGATTGGCTCACGTGGTTATTTTTTTTTAACGAATGTCATGTTGATGCTAAATCACGCCGTTGATGTCGATCATTTATACATTTTCATGTTGTTTTATTAAACGTAATCTGAATGAGATTCAAGGGGATGTTAATGTGTTGCGCGCCCCGACGCCCAGAGGACGGCGGGATTAGCCGGGCAGGACGCAGCGTCTCGGGATTACGGATGTGAGGGAAGTTTGTGCAGAAGGTGTTTAAATAATAGAAAGGAACAGGAAGTTTTTCCCCCTCGTATATAAATTACACGTGTATGCATTATGTAGTGTACAGTACACATTGTCTGGGAGTGTGTAACGCTGTTTGCCAACCGTGCAATATGACCTTTTACATGTTACTGTTATATATCTAGTTCAGTGTTATGTAAAATCTGTAATATATTGGTATCATTTCAAGATGTGGATGTAGTGTTGTAATTTGAGCAACTGCATACATAAATAATATTTGCCCAAAAAATAACAACATTTTTCTATTTTACTTATTTTACTGAGTATTATCTCTAATAAAAAGAAAACATTTCATGGAGGAATAAATGTGAAAATAATACAATTGGATTACCTTAGAAATACAATCTGAGATTACATTTAAAGTGACACGTGTATATTTAATTGGATCAAATTTGGCAATCAAATTTGGAACGGAATTTTAAATTCAATTTGGCACTAAAATTGAAATAACATTTGGCACTAAAAATTTAAATAAATGTGAGCACTACGTTTGAAATCAAATTTGCTACGATGATGTAACGAGCTGGACCCTCAGAAACCTAAACCCGCGCTGCTATTGGCTAAAAGGTGCATAATAATGGAGATCTTTCCGGGGTGTTCTAGAACAGATGTACTTTCTTTCAATTTTTTCGCATGTGGAAAACCGACCAATCGCAACGAGCCGTACGCGGGCAGCAGGACGAGGAAGTAGTAGTTGTGTGTGTGTCCGGGCGGGAGGCCTCGGGGAGGAAGTGGGCGGTTTCCGACTGGAGTGGAGTGGATTGGAGTGGAGTGGAGGGGAGGGGAGGGGAGGGGAGGGGAGTGTACGATGGCGGACATGCATATGGCCCTCCCCCTCCTCCTCCCCGCCCCCCCCCCTCCTCCTCCGATGGCCCCTTGGATGCCCGTCTTCCAGCACCTCGGCCAATGAGGACGCACAAGACAGCTGTAACCAAGCATGCTCAAGGGCACTGACCTGGAAATCAAACGCAGTCTCTGGCCCGCTACGAGGAGACGGAGGCTGGGAGGCTGAGAGAAGCTAAATCTGCTTCTCTCTCCCCCGCCCGCCCCCCCCACCCCCTCAGCATCTCGGACCGCCTCCCCCCGCCCCCCCGTCAGTCCTGTTGTTGTTATTGTCCGACTATTCAAGTGGAACGTCCGCGTTTAAATATGCATATGAAAAATAAAATGACAGGAAGATTAAAGCGCTGATCTGTTCCATATTGGCGTCACGCTGGTTAACAGCTACGAGTGCAGTCGTGTTACAGTTAGTGTGGCGGCGTAGTAAAAGACACTTCTATTATTATTATTATTATTATTATTATTATTATTATTATTGTGTTCAGTACCAGAGTTGCCTTTTTTATTTTACAGTATTTTTCAATTTAAAACACTTCTGTGTTGCTTGTTTCGTATCGGTACAACAATACGAGGAATATATATACTGTATGTTTGTATGATTGTCATGCTAATGTCTGAAAAGTGTGCACAGGATTCAAACATTAGTTATATTATTATTTATTTATTATCATTATTATTATTATTATTATTATTATTATTATTATTATTATTATTATTGTGTTCAGTAGCACAATGTTCATTATTAAATTGCCTTTTTTTATTTTACAGTATTTTTCTATTTTAAAGTACTTATTTGCTGCTTCTTTCGTATCAGTATAATAATACAACGCGTGTATATATATATATGTATATTTATATATTTGTATGATTCTCATGCTAATGTTTGTGCTGTGCGATGTCTTTTTCTTTTTCTTTTTTTTTCTGCTGAATGCCTCGCAGTGCTTTGCCTCCGCAGCGTTTCCCTCTCCGCTCATCTGAGAGACGACACGCGTTGTGACAAATCCGGAGCATCCAGAGCGGCCTCCTCACCAGCCGCCCGGCTCCTCCAGCGGTCCCCGTTCATCCCGCGCCGCGCCGCCATGCTCAATGGCTCGGAAGAAGACGCGAAATTAGCAAAACTGACGTGACATAATCTGTCAGCCGCCGTCACGAACCAATGAGCTTTTCCTCTTGTCCACATGGACGTATTCCCAGAGGTTGTTTTTTTTTTTGGGCGTAATTTCTTTAAAAGCAGAACAGGTGTTTTTTTCGGAACGCTCGCTCGCCGGCGGAGAAGCCGTCAGAGAGACAGGAAGTGAAGTGTGAGGGATGGGGAAAAAAAAAAACGGCGGGAAGCCGGCCTGCTGTCGACCGGCGGGCCGTTTGAACGCACAATCGTCACAAAAGACATCAGAAACGGCGTCTTCCTCGAGACAGACGCGCTTTTAAACTGTGACTTGTGTCACATTTAGAAACAATTAAAGACCATTAAAGCGTGACGAGGGGAGGGGGGAGGGGGGAGGGGGGTGGGGGGGGGTGAGATAGCAGCGCCGACAGCGAACATCTCCTCCTCGCCGCAGCTCGCGTCGCGCTTCGAGATGTGACGACGAAGAGGTTTTTTGTACTCGACTATTGATAGTTCCCGCGATGACACGCCGTGTTAATATCTAACGTCTCGCGTCAACGCTAACAACAACACCTGACCTACATTCATCTGAGAAGGTCCACGTTATGACGCTAGGCTTGGATGCTGCGCGCCGAACACATACTGTAACATAACATAATATAACATAACATGACAACCGACAGTACTCCGTGCCAGAGGATGACTTTCTCGTGTTTTGGGGTGTTTGTGTGTGTGTGTGTGTGTGTGTGTGTGTGTGTGTGTGTGTGTGTGCGTGTGTGTGTGTGTGTGTGTGTGTGTGTGTTTATTTTCACGCGAGGTTGCGGACTCTGTGTGTGTGTCTGCGGCGGCTTTCGCTAAAAAATCGATGAAAAGTTTGAAAGCGGGGCCCCCGGTCGCAACACAAAGGTCACCCGGCCAAGAGCACAACACACAACACACAACACAACACACAACACACAACACACAACACAACACACAACACAACACACAACACAACACACACTCCCTCCCTCACCCAGCAGCAGCAGCAGCAGAAGCAGCAGCAACCAACCAACCACCATCCCTTGGAAGGATGGGTGTTTGGTTGAAGTGTGGGTGGAGCATTAAGGTGCTATCTCTCTCTCTCCTTCTCTCTCTCTCTCTCTCTCTCTCTTTTCTCTTTCTCTTTCTCCTTCTCCTTCTCCTTCTCCCCACCCTCCACTCTCTCCCTCCCTCGCTCTCCGGGCTGACAAACTGGCTCCGCAGTGCTGTCCTCAGCACGCTCGGTGGGGGCGGTAGAGTGAGTAATTGGCCCCGTACATCATCACCGCGGCCGGGCGCCGCTGCGATGCCTCCCGTTTACTTTTCCCTGACAGTAATTTAGTGCTTGCTCTTTTACACACTTGTCACGGCGTGTTTTTCCCCCCACATTAGAGGCGGCGGCGGGGAGAAGGACGGTAATTAACGTGGAGACGCGTGGGCCGGCCGCCGCTCCTTCATCATGGTGTGATAATTGTGCTCCTTGTCTGTCAGCGTAACCTCTCCTCGCTTCCCCCTGGAAGTCGCGCGGTGCTATTTGTCAACCCCCCCAACCCCCCCCCCCCCACCCACCACCACCACTATCCCCCCTCGAGCTGGGGACGGGGGGACGGGGGACGGGGGACGGGGGACGGGGGGACGGGGGGACGGGGGAGGAATTTTCGGGGGGGCCCTAGCCGACTGGATCGCGGTAACGGCAGCGGTCGGGGTAGCGTTGCTGTACCTCCTCCCCCTATTTGTAGGCAGGCGAGAGGGAGAGGGTCATTTATATCTCGGGTTAGCCGCCGCCGCCGCCGCCGCGCCGCCACCGCCGCCGCCGCCGTAGGCACGCGCGCGTGTGCCGAGACAAAAGACACACGGTTAGCACACACACCTGAGTGTTGATGGCTTCCCAGTCCAGGATCCTTCCCTTACTCTTTATTATTCTTTATTTCCGCCACGCTCCCTGAGAGGCGCGCTTCGGTGTGTGTGTGTGTCGGTGTGTGTGTGTGTGTGTGTGTGTGTGTGTTGTGTGTGTGAAGGGAAAAGCCTAATAAACAGACTGGAGGGTGGAGGGGGGACATCGACGTAGGAGAAGAGCTGATACCAGAGAAAATCCATTCAGAAGAACCTCATCTATTCTCAGCCCGGCTCCGCTTCGGTCCGCTCCGGCATCCTCTCGGCGGAACCGACCGGTGGCGGGGCGAGCGGGCGGGCGGGAGTGTGTGTGTGTGTGTGTGTGTGTGAGGAGAGAGAGAGGGAGAGAGAGAGAGAGAGAGAGCGTGTCATACTCTATTTTTATCAGCCGCCACGGGCAGGTGATTCACCAGCGTCTGCGCTTGTTATCCTGCTCTGCTCCCGGTGGCGGCTGCGGCGGTGGCGGCGCGGGTATCCATCACCCGTAACCTGCACCCCCTACCCCCCCCCCCACCCACCCACCCTCCCCTCACACCACACCCCCCCCCACCCCTCACCCCCCAGAGGTTATGTCATCAATAACTGTGGAGATGCTGCTG
>PIJE02001909.1:59401-79401 GCA_002895965.2 Coryphaenoides rupestris | reverse complement strand
GCCTGCTCGGCAGCGAGAGAGAAAGGAAAGAGAGAGACTAAGAGAGAGGAGAGCGAGAGAGAGAGAGAGAGAGAGGAGAGAGCAGAGAGAGAGAGAAGAGAGAGAGAGAAAACTGCAGAGGTGAGCCCTTGGCCTGGAGTGCCCCTCATTTAAGACGATCGACAAAATCAATAAAGTGAAGAATGCTTCCTTGCTCTTTTGGCTCGGTCGCCTCCCCCCCGGCCTCCCCCCCGGTCTCCGCTCAGCTCTGGAGCCGCTCTGGAGCCGCTCCGTCGGGTCCCTGGCGGATACAACCCCCCTCAGCTAGCAGAAAACTGCAGCCAGCTTTTTACAGTCTTAATACAGAGAACGTATGGAATAACAATAATAATAACGGATACAAACGGCAAAGTTTCTCGTTTTTTTTTTTTTTTTTGTTTTTGTTAACAACAGGTCCTCGGTCATCCGCGCGGAATATCGCTCGTCAACGGGAACTTTGAAGTTCAGCGCGGCCGTATAGGGAGCCGTGATAATAGAATAGAAAATGTTTTATTTACGTCTTAATTACCTACCGAGTTTCTGGTCAACGTTTGCTATCTATCTCTGTGTCCTCGCGGTAACATTCAGTTTTGTAAATGCAGAATATCAAGTATAAAACAACTGTCAACGGAACGAGACAAATTCAAAGTTATGATAATTATTTGATTTGATTTGAGAGGAGGTTAATAATGCCAATGTTTAATTACATAAAAAATACACACAAAAATATTCCGAATCAGTTCTTCATCAGCAAATGTATTTGCTAAATGTTATTTTGCGGGAACACATTCAACTCGTAACTCGGAAAACACACAATTTTCCTTCAATATGTCGGAAAATACTTCAATGTGGTCGCTTCCCACGTAAAAACCGCCGCGTAACGATTCCTTCGCCGCCTTTTAATAAAAAGCTCTTTCAAGGCACAAAGGTGGGGAACAAAAGATGGAGCCAGCGAGGTCAAATCTTTCGGTTTCCATACACCCCGAGGAGGTGCATTGATTGTGGGAGCGTCGGGGTGCTCGGTGGTGGGTGTTGGGGTGGTGGGTGGGTGGTGGGTGGGTGGTGGTGGTGGTGTCGGGGTGGAAGGAGGGTAGGGGGGGTGGGGGGGGGGGGGGGGGGGTGGTGTTGGTGTTGGTGGATGGAGGAAGCGTTTAAAGGCTGACAGACCTGCTCTGGCCCTGCAGGGGTGAGCATCGCGGAGCAGAGGCTTGACACCGTTTTCCGAGGGGCCCCTCTGTTCGATGGGCCCCCGGACCCCGGCGCCTTTGTTTCAATTAACCCATTAGGGGCGGCGTTCATTGGCAGGTGATCCCCCCCCCCCGTCGTCCCCGGTGAGCGAGCGTTTTGATGTGGAGGACGATAGCCCTCGGACATGTGCCTCGTTCACTTTCCTCGACAGCCTCGATCGCGCGTCATCCGCAATGATAACCGCTGAATGAGACGTGGCTTCGCTAGCAACGGCGCGAGCAAGCGTGCTAGTTTCCTCTCTGAATGAGGAGCTAGCTTGCTGCTGCTGGCTAGCCGGGAACAGCGCTAGAACCGTTTGGCGAGCTAGCTAGCCTATCGACAGCACGAGGAGCGCCGTTTCTGAATGAGATGTTAGCCGTCCGCTAACTCGCTAGCGAAGAGCAGCTCCGCTAGCTCTGCTTGTTGTGAAGGTGGAAAGTGGATTAGCTAGGAACAGCATTAGCAGCCGTTTATTCTGAATAAAAATGTAAATATGTGGACAACTGCACCAAACCGAGTCAAGTCAAGAATTATGCGGCAAAAGACGAGAATAATTATTTCTGGAAAATTCGAACACACACACCAAGCCAAAGTAACAAGCATATTGGGTAATACGTCTTCAAGATCACACAGAAGTGGATCAATTAGCCATCAATTAAACATATTTGGTATTTTCCGACACCAGAGGCCTGCGTGTATACAGTATATATGAGCTAGCTCGCGAGGAACAGCGCTGGCGTAGCTCAGTGTGGCGCCGCTGGTGTCTTAGCCGCTCGCAGCGAAGCCACATGTCATTCAGACGTTGCCAGTTCCAGATGATGTCCCTGTGTTCCCCCCTCTCTCTCCCCTGCAGTGTTGTGGTGTGTGTTATACGAGCTGTGATATAACAACAAATGTGGGCGAGCGACGGTGTAAAGCATAAAAGTATTTAAAAATTGACCCCCAGGGTCTACTTTGCCCGTGGCTGGAGGCAGGATTACTCTCCGGGTGTCGGGAAGACCCCCTCCAGGTCATTACTCCAGGCAGCCCCCGGCCCCCCCGGCTGCCCAGGAGAGAGCTGCGTTATCTGGGACAGAGAGAGAGGAGAGAGGGGGGTGGAGGTGGAGAGAGAGAAGAGAGAGAGAGGAGGTGGAGGTGGAGGTGGAGAGAGAGAAAGAGAAAGAGAGAGGGGGAAGGTGGGGCAAAGAGAAGAGAAGAAGAGAAGGAGGTTGGAGGTGGATAAAGAGAGAGGCCCAGGGAAGAGAAGGAGAGAGGGGGGGTGGGGGTGGAGAGAGAAAGAAGGAGAAGTGGGTGGGAGGTAGAGAAGGGGGGGAAGAGGCCAAGAGGGAGGGGGGGTGGAGGAGAGAGATGGAGAGAGAGAGGATGGATAAAGAGGGTAAGGTGGCGAGAGAGAGAGAGAGAGAGAGAGAGAGAGAGAGAGAGAGAGAGAGAAAAGGGGGGATGGATGCGATGGAGAGAGGAGAAAAAGAGGAAAAGAACAGAGAGAAAGAGAGAGAGAGAGAGAGAGAGAGAGAGACTGGGAGGAAGATTGCAACAACAAAAAGACAGGAAGAAAGGAGGGAGAGAGGAAATAGATGTGAGAGAGGCAGAGATAGCTGGAGGGATATGGGGGGTGTGCAGGGTGGAGGTAGGGGGTATCGGAGGTGGTGGTGGTGTTAGGGTGGTGGTGGTGGTGGTGTTGGTGGTGGTGGTGGTGTGGGTGGTGTCCTGGCCGTGGATCTGAGGAACGCTCTGCGTCGTCGATGGCATCGTGGTGATGGGTTCCTGGGGCGCTGCCCGGGCTCGGAGCAACGGTTCCGCCAACGGAGCAAACTGGCACAGGAACACTTAACCCAATCAAGGACATAATCACGGATTTCTCGTCCGCTTTTTCATTTGATTAATATATTCCCTTTAGTTAGGCCACCACCACTCACAGCCCCGGAGTTCTGGATTTTTATTTGTGTTTTTGAATCAAAGGCAAAAGGGCCATTAAAATAGATGGACAGCTTTGCGTTGCTCTCCGGCCAAACCGGGAAATAATTATGTGGCAAAACACGAGAAAGAATTATTTTGTTGGAGTTCAAAACATGCCGGGGCCAAGCGTTCGGTGGTCATATTTTTCTTCAAGATCAAACAGAGGTAGATCAATTCAATCTGAATTAAACATCTCCAGCGGGCATTTAGAAGCCAGAGGCCTCTTCTCGTGCAGGGTTACGGGCTGAACCTCAGAATTACCTTTTCGATGGCTTTTGTGCAACTCTTCAAAGTATTGAACGTGAGTGTGATTGCTTTGGATCGGGATACATTATTTGGAGTAAATTAAACTCAACTGGCTTTCGTAGTGTTCGCTAAGGGAAGCGTTGGACTGTGTTTTGAATGGCAATTGGTTGTCTGAACAGGACGTGAAGTTGGCTCAAGGAAATGTGATTGGTGAATTAATCCCATTCAACCCTGATTGGTCAATTTAAACCATTGAACACACACATGTCCAATTTGACGTGTGTTGCATCTCATTTCAGACGCAGCATGAATAGTTACGATGCCACCGCCTAATATAATCCTCAACATAACAATAAAAAGGAATCAAAACAAATTGATCTCTTGACTTGATTGATTCGGAGAGAGAGAGAGAGAGAGTAACTATGGTGTCGCCGTGGAAACACTTCTCTCCTCCCTCTGCCTGTCAGACTGTCAATCAAACATGACAGACAGTTAAACTCCTGGCAGAGATGAAAGTCCACCCATCCATCCATCCATCACTGCCTGGTCACCCACACTTACTGTGGGAGGCAGAGGTGGGGGGGGAGGGAGATGGAGGGGGAGAGAGGCAGAGACAGAGGCAGAGAGACAGAGACAGAGAGGGAGTGAGAGGGATAAAAATAAGTGAGATTGAGAGTAAAGAGGATTGAGAGTAAGAGATCGAGGAGAGAGAGGAGGGGAGAAGGAGGTCGAGAGAAGAGGGGGGGGATAGAGAGAGAGAGAGATGAAGAGAGAGAGAGAGAGAGAAGGACGAGGAGAGAGAGAGAAGAGATGGGGGAGAGAGAGAGAGAGAGAGAAGAGAGGAGAGAGAGGAGAGAGAGAGAGAGAGAGAGAGAGGAGAGAGAGAGAGATACGAGAGAGAGATGGGGAGAAGAGAGAGAGAGAGAGAGAGAGAGAGAGAGAGGAGAGAGAGAGAGAGATGTGGATAGGGATAGAGACAGAGGATCGATGAGAAGAGATGGGGAGAGGGATAGAGAAAGAGAGAGAGAAATGGGAGAGAGGGATTAAGGAGAAGGGGAAGACAGACAAAGGAGAGAAGGCCTGTATGTTTTTACATACACTGTCTGGAACGCTTTCACAAAGAGCACAGGTACACACACACACACACACACACACACACACACACACACGACACACACAGATACACACACACACACACACACACACACACACACACACACACAACACACACACACACACACAGATACACACACACACACACACACACACGCACACACAGACACACACCAGGAAGTATCACCAACACAGGCAGACCCCCAACAACACACACACCTCATCCCCACTCGCAGTGCAGTGGTGTCTGAGTGCACACACACACACACACACACACACACACACACACACACACACACAAACACACACACCACCACACACACACGCGACAGCATGGTCATGTCTTTGATGTCGGGGGGGGCGGTGTGTGTGTGTGTGTGTGTGTGTGTGTGTGTGTGTGTGTGTGTGTGTGTGTGTGTGGTGTAGTGTGTGTCTGTTCTCTGGAATCACCGCCCGCACTGGCGGTGGTAAAACACGGCAACAAAGGAACGGAACATTGTCTCGCGTGTCAAACGGCACATCCGCCGCGCGAAGGATGCTAGCTGGATCGCTTGTTAGCGACACGTAGCGACACCTCCAGTCACTTTCCCACAAGATGAGACAGGCTAACCCACATTAGCCAGAGTAGTAGCAGTCGTAGTCAGCCAAGGGATGCTAGGTAGGTCGTTAGCTCGCTAGGACAGTGGGAGTTCTACTCACCCCCAAAGAACGGACACGCTGACTGAAGCTAGCCAAGATCGCGCGTAAAGGGAGGGATGCTAGCTAGCTATCAGTGTGGATCTGTTATCATTGAGGATGGTACCTTACTAACCATTAATGGTTCAGACTGCTGCTTGGTTCAAATTGGGGCCTCTTCATGAGACCATTGGTCTTTTTGGGATGACTGCATGATGAGTCCCATTCTAATAAAACAAGTTTCCGGTCAAATTACGTATTTTATATTGTCTATTTCCCGATCGGTTTCCTGATAATGTCGCGATATTCTCCATTGAATCTCTTGAAAGCATATACATTCTCAGAGACATCCGACTTAACCCTTGAGCAGTCCTCGATGGCGGTGGTTCCAAGTCTGCCAACCCCACAAATACCTCGCAGTCAGACGCCAGACTCCTGACAGACCAATAAGACACATAAACCAAGGATGTAGACTACAGTGGTTCGTAGTCTGCAGACTGAGGCTTGCTGGGTTTCGATCTGTCCAACATCTGTCTGCCTCTGGTCTTATCTTATCTATGTGCAATATGGTTGTAGGTTGGAAAATGGATGTTGGCCTGTGGGTGAATAGATTGACACATTTCGCAATTGTTTTAGATTCAAAATGCATGGAAATCCTTAACATGACAATCGATATAAAGAATTAATACACTCATCCATTTTTCAAGCAAATTTGCGTTAATTGCCAAAAACGGCAACGAGAGTCGAGGGCTCCGCGTGTGCCACAGGAAGTGTTGTGTCGCGGCGCCGCGTGCGTGCGTTTGTGCGGCGTGTATAGCGTAGCGTAGCCTAGCGTGCTCAGGGAGCCCTCGGAGCGCTAGCAGGGGAGGCGAACACAAACACATTCATTACCGCGCGCTACGTGCCAATAATTGGCTTCAAGAAATATTCAAATGAGTCGCGCGCGGGGAGGGAGGGCGCTAGCTAGGCGCGGCGCGGCGGCGGCGCGGGACGGGGAGCGACACGTTGCGCGCACACGTTGAATAAATGATCGGCGAGAACGACACAAAAGGCGGCGAGATAGACATGTTAATTATCGGCAGAGGGAAAACTTCAACAAACCGCTTTATGGTAATTCAATATTGCTCGGCAGTTGATCATCATGATTACCCCCGGCTCGTCGCGCGAGGTGGCACATTTATTAGCGCGCAACAGATGGGCGCCGGGCGCGGCAGCCTCCTGAATGGGTCTTCTGGTGGCCATATAACTATGATGAAGAGGAGGGGGGGGGGGGGAGCGTCGCGTTCCCAAGGACAAAAACCGTAGCATTGGCGTGCGGCGGGCGAAGACTCGAGCCTCGGCACCTGCTTTACGACGACGACCGCGACGACACCGCCGCCGCCGCCGCCGCCGCCGCCGCCACCGCCGGGAGATTGATGCGTGTCGTCTTCGCGGGCCACGACAGAAACAAGCACACGGCGTGCCCGCTATAACTCACGCTATGCAGAGGCAACTGCGACAAGCCCCCCACCCCCCTTACATCCGTTTGGGCGGAAGAACGCGGCGGAAAACATCGATCATTAGCACGTACATGCAGCAACCCGGCCTGCCCAATGTCACCGAGGAGAGAGGGTAGAGCGACGACAGAGCGAGAGAGAGAGAGAGCGGAGAGAGAGAGAGAGAGAGAGAGAGAGCCTATAGAGACGTATTAATGTCACATCGGCTTTGGCGCCGCCTCCTTAAGCCCTCGCCGAGAGTTGCCCAGAGCCGCCTCCATTATCATATTGATTGAAATAGTTCATCGCGGTGTAATTTTAGCAGGTTGGGACGGAGACCAAAGCATTATCTAACAGAAGCTATTGTTCCGGGGGACAGGGGGGCCCTGTTCCACTTCATTGATGGAGTTGATTAAGTTTAAATGAAGCAGACAGCGGGATGAAAGCCGCGGTATTGACCGCCACCGCGCCGGGCGGGAACACGGCGAACAGCTAGATTTGCTAAATGCTCTAATCTTCAATCAAATCTCACATCAATACAGGACAAAGTTTGGTAATGAGACACTCAATGAAGCATGCGGCCCAGGGAATTAATCCCCCCGTGCCTAAAATGGCGTCAACTTTGAAGCCGGCTGCTCAGGACAGATAGTTATCTAAATGCTAAATAAGAAACCGATTGTCCTTTTTCACTGCATACTAATCATTTCTCCATTTTCTCTCCAGTCCCTTTCTCTTCCTCTCTCATTGGCTCCTGCGGCCAGTCATGTGACCACGTCAGACGGTGGTAGACGTAGCGTGGATGTCTGCTAGCAAGGTCTCGTCTGTATTACACATGCCAGACTCAGACCTCAACCGGATCTAGACTGTTTCATACGCCAGACCTAAACCGGATTTAACCCCAGACCTAAACCAGACCTAAACCCAGACCTAGACCAGATCTAACCCCAGACGGAGACCAGATCTAAGCCAAACCTAGACCAAACCTATACCTATATCTAGACCTAACGTAAACCAAGATAGGCTTGGCAAGAACACAGTTTATAAAATCAGGGAAACTTGACTTTACTTCAAGTTTGAATCACATATTCCTCTCAGGAGGAAAATACATCCAATATTTTGTAACTAATTGACAAAATATCGTTCACATTAAAGTATAATTTCGTAAATCACACTCAACACTTTTTTTATGTTCTAAATTTAAGATGCAGCCAATCGAATGCAATGGCTGCCTGATTATTTTATGGAGCTAACTAGCGCCATTAGCTCTGCAGTTGCTAGGTATGACTCGCGGTGGTGTTTACCTCCGTAATGAGCACGCAGCCAGTCTGTCGGAACAGATTAGCTTTCAGGGAGCGCTGCGCTAGCTGAGGAGGATCAGGGTGTGTGTGTGTGTGTGTGTGTGTGTGTGTGTGTGTGTGTGTTACGGTACGCGTCGGATCTATCGGAGAAATCCAATCCACCGCTGAATTAGCGATTCGACGAGCCGCGCGGATGACCTTGTCAATCCAGACCGCAGCCAGACTGGACGTGTGTGTGTGTGTGTGTGTGTGTGTGTGTGTGTGTGTGTGTGTGTGGACGGAGCTAGCATCTCTAGTGGTGGTGTGTGTGTGTGTGTGTGTGTGTGTGTGTGTGTGTGTGGTGTGTGTGTGTTTAATACCTGGGCAGGAGCTAAACACAACCTGGTTAGACGGAGCAGTGAAGTATACACACTCTAGTCTAGTCTAGTCTAGTCTAGGCCTAAGTAAGCCCACACTACCATGCAGTTCTAGTAGTATCGTAGACTCCATACCAGCCTCGATGTCTTGTATGTTAACAGCACTGTGTGAACTGTGTGAAAAAATATAGGTTATAAAAACTGCAAAGAAGAAATACTTAAGTTGTCTTTTTACAAGCTAATGAGTTTGTGTGTGTGTGTGTGTGTGTGTGTGTGTGTGTGTGTGTGTGTGTGTGTGTGTGTGTGTGTGTGTGTTGTGTGTGTATGTGTTTGTGTGTGTGTGTGTGTGTATGTGTGCGTGTGTGTGTGTTTACCGTGGTGACAGTAAACCCATAATAAGTTACAACGACCAGTTTCACAACCTGTCAAGACCACCGCCTCCTTTGTCTCTGCAGCTTGATGGACTAATACAAGAATATACTGTACCACTATAATCTACCACTAATATATCAAGACACCAACAATTCAGTATATTTTAGATGTCCTCTTTTATATGTAGATAATTAAAAAGGCCTAGTGTGACAGTTAAATAAAGTTAATGTATTTATATATATATATATATATATATACTTATTACATTTGTCTTTTAATTAATTGTCTTTAAATGTCTAAAATGTGAGTCGTGCCCATGTAAAACACTGTGAATGGCCCTTATTTTTGAAGGGTGCTAAATAAATAAACTTGCATATATTAATGTAAGGAGATAATTAGGCTATAATTATCCATTAATTGGTATAAATGTCTCTGTTACCGCGCATAATACAGTTTTCCTCGACACCTCCAGTGTTGACAGGCTGCTCTCTCTCTCTCTCTGTCTCTCTCTCTCTCTCTCTCTCTCTCTCTCTCTCTGCAGACAGTCTGAGGTGTGCGTTGTCAAAACGGGACATAATCTGCATGTTTGTTTCTTAAACAGAGCCCCCCCGCCGCACACACACACACACACACACGCACGCACACACACACACACACACACACACACACACACACACACACACACACACACACACGCCGGGCCCCTCAAAGCTCCTCGGCGGGACTTTGATTCTGTCGTTTCTTCTCCTGTCACTCCATCTTATCCTCCTCTCATCCTCTCATCATCCTCTCATCCTCTCATCCTCTCATCCCGTGTGATGTGATGATGAGGACTTCATTTGCGCAAAGAAAACATTGCATTTTGCAGGCTTTATGTGACTTATTAGGCACAGGATTATATTTGTAGGCCCTCAGTGTTTGTCTAATTCTCTCTCTCACTGCATCATGACCATAAACTGACGTTCAACTTGCATTTAAATGATTTTAAATACATTAGATTTTTTTTTTCTATTTAAAGCCCTTTTCTTCCTCCACTGTTGTGGTTTGTAACATTTAAGAGCTGCGGGGCGACATGCATATTATTATTATTATTATTATTTCCCCGTGAACTGAAATTAATTCAGCTTATCCAACCCAACGACGGAGGAGGAATATTCCCCAAGTATAATACAATTAGAATAATTACCGCAACAGCCAATTATCCGCTTTATTATTTTAATGTATAAATACTTAATGAAATCCGCTTAATTATTTTTTGCCATCCCTGCTGGGCTCTCTGCGGGAAAGGAGCAGCGACCCCTGGCGGCCGCGGGCGGAACCACACACTGGGTTTAGAAAAATCACTGCTCCACACACACACACACACACACACCCTCACTAACAAGACAAGGCATTTAAACCACCGTGTCACGGCATTTGCAGAGACAATTAATATGACATAATTTTATATGATTACATAGCCTATAATTAGCCTACAATAATCCTACATAGCCTGTACTGTACATTCTACACTGCAGGCCTATAATTTGCATTTAATTCAATGAATACAAAAAACAATTGTGCCCTTTCCATTTACCCCCCCAAAAATATATATGTAGGCTTCAACAGAGCATGCAGGACGGACTATATTGTATTTCATTAACCTATAGCTGCAAGGTATAGTCTAGAAGGGGGAAATATTGCAGTTTAGATTATATTATATATATATTATGAGGTGACGGATGGAGGGAGACAGGTGTGTTCAAGCGTTCACGACATGTTGAGACGCCGACAAAATGTATAATCTTGTCCACAAAAAACCCCTCCGCTCGGCCGCGCTTCCCTCCACGTGGTCCAGATTCCCGCCATCTCTGCTCCCGCGCTTTATTCCGCCTTTACCGCGTGGTGGCGGGAAAAGGAGGTCGAGGTCACGTTTTCCCGCCCTGCAGCCGGACGGAGGAGACACGTGGTGGTGCTCCTCCTCACACCTCCGCTTTATTATTCTATTAATTATTATTCATTTATTAACTAGCACTAATTAATTAATTAATTAATTAACTTTCACGAGTTAATAGGAGGACGGCTGTGGGCAATGCCTATTTATAAGGTCTATTTATAAATATGTTCCAAATATATTAGATGCAATATACGTGCATCACATCACTTTTTACTTTTTTTTGTATAGTATATTTAATTATATTGGTCGCAAAACAATCAATTACACTCCTTGTTTTGTTTGGAGATGAGATCCACAGCTAATATATTATGAATGTAAAATAAAACTAAATATCTATATATAGGCTATATTCTAAATATGTGTCTTCGTGTGCATGTATAATAGTTTCTGGTTAGTAATAATAGCTAAATAATACTAGTAATAATAATAATATAGGCTACTAATACTAGCAATAATATTAATAGTTATAATTATAATAAGAATAATATTCATAATAATTGGTGCTATGTTATAAACCCTCCAATCAGACACATGAGTGATCACTGGGCACACACACACACACACACACACACACACTGTGTGTGTGTGTGTGTGTGTGTGTGTGTGTGTGTGTGTGTGTGTGTGTGTGTGTGTGTGTGTCAGTAATTAAAACGCTCCGGGCCTCCGGGACTCGGTGACCAGTGGTGCGTGTTGCGCAACATGACCCGGGATAGTTAAACCGTGTCCGCGTATTAACCCGGACTAGCTGCTCATCAGGGCTGGCAGACAACATAAGTGTGTGTGTGTGTGTGTGTGTGTGTGTGTGTGTGTGTGTGTGTGTGTGTGTGTGTGTGTGTGTGTGTGTCCAAACTGTTGGTTGGTACAATAATATCCCTTTTCATTAAATGGTAAATGACGAAACAATCCCTTTTCAAATAAGAGCATCCATAAATAATAAGACAATATGTTTTTTTTCCAGCTAAATCTTCAAGGTTAATCTCAGAATTCACTATTTATTTACAGTATTATAGGTCTTTTCAGGCCTATATTATCATAATTATTATGTTTTACATCACTATATAATGTTCTGCTGCCTGAGTCAGTAAGATATTATTATTATTATTATTATTATTATTATTATTATTATTATTATTATTATTATTATAGGTCAGATCTTGTTGTCCTGTTTAATATTCAGGTGAACTACTGTTGAAAGCTACCTGCTCATTAGCACCTAGCCTGTTTGCTATTTTCAGTTTCTCATAAGGGGCCTCGTGACTCTATAGTGTCTGTAGTGTCTGTGGTGTCTGTAGTGTCTGTGGTGTCTGTAGTGTCTGTACTGTCTGTAATGACTATAGTGTATGTAGTATCTGTAGTGTCTGTAATGTCTGTAGTGTCTGTAATGACTATAGTGTATGTAGTATCTGTAGTGTCTGTAATGTCTGTAGTGTCTGTAGTGTCTGTGGTGTCTGTAATGTCTCTGTAGTGTCTGTAGTGTCTATCTGTAGTGTCTGGTCTATGATGTGTAGTGTCTGTAGTGTCTGTAGTCTGTAGTGTCTGGTCTATAGTGTCTGTAGTGTCTGTAGTGTCTGTAGTGTCGTGTCTGTAGTGTCTGTAGTGTCTGGTCTATAGTGTCTGTAGTGTCTGGTCTATAGTGTCTGTAGTGTCTGGTCTATAGTGTCTGTAGTGTCTGGTGTCTTATAGTGTCTGTAGTGTCTGTAGTGTCTGATAGTGTCTGTAGTGTCTGTAGTGTCTGGTCTATAGTGTCTGTAGTGTCTGGTCTATAGTGTCTGTAGTGTCTGTAGTGTCTGGTCTATAGTGTCTGTAGTGTCTGGTCTATAGTGTCTGTAGTGTCGTATAGTGTCTGGTTCCATAGTGTCTTGGTCTATAGTGTCTGTAGTGTCTGGTCTATAGTGTCTGTAGTGTCTGGTCTATAGTGTCTGTAGTGTCTGTAGTGTCTGGTCTATAGTGTCTGTAGTGTCTGGTCTATAGTGTCTGTAGTGTCTGGTCTATAGTGTCTGTAGTGTCTGTAGTGTCTGGTCTATAGTGTCTGTAGTGTCTTGTCTATAGTGTCTGTAGTGTCTGGTCTATAGTGTCTGTAGTGTCTGGTCTATAGTGTCTGTAGTGTCTGGTCTATAGTGTCTGTAGTGTCTGGTCTATAGTGTCTGTGTGGTGTCTGTAGTGTCTGTAGTGTCTGTAGTGTCTGTGTTGCTTCTGGTAAAAGAGAGTGTTGGACTGCAGAGGCTACACCATCTCCCAGCTCTGCCTCCAATGAGAAACAATCCAATGAGATGTTGTTCTTAACAAGGTCAGGAAGTCAGGGAGAGTTAGGAAGGGCCAATCACAGGCGAGGGGCGGGGCGTTTAGGGGGGGGGGGGGGGTGTGGGGGGGGGGGGGTGTGGCCTGACATCTTCCATCCAAACCACTTTTTATCTTCGTCAAAACATATCGATCCACGCGAGTCGTCAGACACTTGATGTCTTCCTCACCACCCCCGCTCTCTGGCCGTCAGCAGGCTAATGCTAAGGGCTGATGTTGAGGGCTAAAGCTAATACTGTTCGCTCAACATTAGTCGACATACTGAGTCATTCAAAAAGTAGATGTATGATTCTAGATGTGACATTCTATATATACTGTATGACCATAGATGTATGATTCTAGATGTGACATTCTATATATACTGTATGACCATAGATGTATGATTCTAGATGTGACATGCTCTGTGTCCAGGGCGGGGGGAGGGGACTGGACTTCCTTTGGCATATCTAGAGATAAATATTTAATCGAGGAGGATAAAAGCGTTTCTCAGAGCTCAGCTACACCACTAACCCCCGCTAGCCTCCCCCCCCCCCCCCCCCCACCCCTCACACACCCCGGGGCCGGCCCCCGCCCCCCCCCCCCCCCCTCGGACAGCTGCTTGAAGTGTAAATGTGTGTGTAGTCCGTGTGTCCCGGCGACTGTCAGCGTGTTCGGCCCGTTGTCGCGGTGACGCGGCCCCGACAACAGGGGCCTGACAGGCGGGTGACACGGCAACCGACACATCATAGCGACCCATCGATTTCCTCTCCTGCACACTTCCACGGCCCCGGTGACGAGGAGAGGAGAGAGGAGAGGAGGAGGGAGGAAGGAGAGGAGAGAGGGGAGAGGGGAGAGGAGGAGGAGAGGAGAGGATAGGAGAGGAGAGAGGAGAGGAGGAGGGAGGAAGGAGAGGAGATGAGAGAGAGGAGGAGAGGAGAGGTCAGGAGAGGAGGGGTCAGGGTCAACAGTGGTGATGTGGGTCGTTGCTGTCAGGGGTCACATGTTAACCTTCAGGTAAATAAATGATAAACCTGACAACACGCGTGTGATTCGTCAAAAAAAACCTCCTCCTCTCCGGCCGAGAAAACTCACTCAGATTGCACTTCCTCTAAAACTGAAAACCACTTCCACTACGATTTAAAATAACTTCCTCTAAGACTAAAAACCATTTTCCCTAAAACTAAAAACCACTTCCTTTCAAATTAAAAGCCACAACACACACACTCACACACACACACACAACACACACACTCACACAACACACACACTCACACAAATATGTAAATATTGTCATTTGTTTGTTATGATTGAGCAGGTTTTAATTCAATCTCATTCGTGTTATTGTGGCTTTAGACAGGACGGTGTGTGTGTGTGTGTGTGTGTGTGTGTGTGTGTGTGTGTGTGTGTGTGTGTGTGTGTGTGTGTGCGTGTGTGTGTGTGTGTGTGTGTGTGTGTGTGTGTGCGTGTGTGTGTGTGTGTGTGTGTGTAGCAGAAGTTGACATTTGCGGTTCACCGCAGCGATCTCAGGAGAGAAGGCCTGTTGATGGCCGTGGCTAATGCTAAACATGCTAAACATGCGGTAGCTGCATAATGTAGCAGATGGTAAGCACAGGTCTTAATACAGGACCCCTCCTCCCCCTCCTCCCCCTCCCTCCCCCTCTTGCTCTCTCTCTCTCTCTCCATCCCTCTCTCTAACTCCCCCCTTCCCTCTCCCTCCCCGCCTCTCTCTCCATCCCTCTCTCTAACTCCCCCCTTCCCTTTCCCTCCCTGCCTCTCTCGCCATCCCTCTCTCTCACTCTCTCTATCCCTCTCTCCCTCCCTCTCCTCTCCTCTCCTCTCCTCTCCTCTCCTCTCCTCTCCCTCCCCCTCTCCCTCGCTCCCTCGCTCCCTTCCCCTCGTCTCCTAGAATAATAAAAAAGGCTGGTCCTGGTCATGCTAACTCAATCTCATTATTATCTCTCTCTCTCTCTCTCTTTCTCTGGACCGCCCCCTCCCCCCACCCCCCGGGACCCCCGTCTACCAGCGACATGGTGTGGAGGGGTTGGGCGGGGGGAGGGGGTGGGTGAGGGGGGTGAGGGGGGTGACGGGGGTGAGGGGTGAGGGGGGTGTGTTTGTGTCCTCCAGGGAGAAGTTCTTTCACATGGCCAGGAGACCCTAATGAAGTCACAGAGAGACACAATTATTTCCCAGAGAAGCCAAATTAATGTCCTTCTCCCGCCCCCCCCCCACCCCCCCGGGAGTCGTGGGGGGTGAGGGGTGAGGGGGGGGGAGGGGGGGGGGGGGGGAGATGTACGGCTTTGATGGGCGTCTGATCACCGCCCCTGATAAACTGAGGGGTTGAACCCTCTTGCCTCTGGTAAGTAGGAGTGTGTGTGTGTGTGTGTGTGTGTGTGTGTGTGGTGTGTTTGTGTGTGTGTGGTGTGTGTTGTGTGTGTGTTTGTGTGTGGTGTGTGTGTGTGGTGGGGGGGGGGGGGCGGGGGGATGTCAAACACTCCAAGAAATGACATGAGGAACATACGTTTAAAATCTTGTCTCTCATGAGGAACCTCTCGCACTCAGATGCTGTACATCAAATATCTGATATATCGAACCGTAACGATAGCGATGAAGATACTACTAGTACTACTACTACTACTACTAGTACTACTACAATCATTTCTGTCATTCTACTCGGCGGATGCACTTTACATTTATTATTCGATTGTTTTTATTCTTATGCCGCTGTTATTTTTGAGCCACCTCTGGTACAAGAAGAGGAGGAGAAGAGGAGGAGGAGGAAGAGGAGGGCGATCCAGGGGGTTTGTTTTCGGGACAGGGGTGATTGGTGTGTTAATTTGAGGGCCTCAGGTGACACCCGCAGGTAGGAGGCGCGTGGAGGAGTTTAAAGACGTTTACGGAGACGGGGAAGCAAAGCTGCGATTCCCCGACGCGATCTAAACTCTTCCTCCGTCTGCTACGCGTTTCCAGGAAGTGTGTGTGTGTGTGTGATGAGGTGGGGGGGGGAGGGGGGGGGTGTTTATCACAATCTCCCTCATCTCATCTCGTCTTCAGGGGGGTCACACACACACACACACACACACCACACACACACACACACACACACACACACACACACGTGCACACACACACACACGTGCACACACACACACGCGTTTCAGAGCGCCTCCAACACGCTACTCTTTAATTTAAAAGAAAATTCTCACTTGACAGTCAAGCGGTGAAAAGGTTTTTCAAAATAAAGCCTGAAGCTCTTTGACCTATGACCTCGCTATTTCGATTGGACATGAACGGCGTTATCTATTTTGTATATGTATATATTTAATTCACGTAAAGGCAGAGTTTACATTGATTATTTGCAGAAAGGGTGCGTCTAGTCGACGACATAATGATGTTATGTTATGATTTAATATAAATACTGTATATCGTTCTATATTTAAAAAGATGCATATAGCACTTTTTAACTAAGCACAACTAACTCTCAAAAGGGCGAGAAAGGAATAATCAACGTGACATTGTCGTTGACATTAGCATATCATGGATATTGTATATTATAATGTGAATTACAATTCAATACTTTTATTTTGAAGCCCGTACCACGTTCCTTCACTGTGGCGTTGAGGGGCGATTTGGACAGACATTAAACAACAGACTGGACCAAGAGCAGCGGCCACACTACACAATAAAAGCGTCCTTTACTTTTTAATGTCCGTTTCAAAGGTCCTTTGTGGAATCCGCCCTTTATGCTCGTTCCATGTATTCAAATTAATCTTTAATTCTGACCGGCCGTTGTATGAATTAATAGTGAACTATAAAACAACCACTGATTAATTGATTCAATTGTGCCGAACCGCAATATGCTTTGTATTCACGTTAAAACTCATAAAATCCTATAGTTAGTGTCTAAACAACTGTTCAATGTCTCGATATCTACTCCATTTTTTTAGGTTTAAATTTACTTTGTGAATCTTCTTTTGGCCGACATCTCCGCTAAAATGCCCACCAGTGACAGCGTTTTATTTTACATCGTTTTTCTTTTTTATACCAATGCAGCGATTCCCAGATATTAGCCTAAATCCTGTGACTCTAAGAGTTCGAGCCGCAGAATCGCCCGTAGCTCCGGTTGCAGCGGAGAGACCAGACTTCAACGCCGGAGTCTTAACCTTCCTCCTCGAGACGCGGGCAGGCGAAGGCGAAGTTAACTCCTGCTGCCGGAGTGTTCCTCTCCAAGTTTCAGGAGGATTGTTGAGAAACTGTTTGGTTTCACTTGTTCTCATCATCGGCGGGGTGGAGGGCAGCCAACCGGCGCCGTGCCAGAAGTTGGAACTCGATGGTGTTTCTCGTCTGTGACATTCTGAAAACATTTATTTAAACCTTCAGGGGTTTTTCTCCACCAGCGTGAACAAAATGCCACCAGAGAGGATCCGAGGGTTCTGAATCGATGTCAACGATTTCATTACTATTTACTGTTTCACTGTTTAGCCATTTAGCAGAAACTTTTATCCCGAGCGACTTTTCAGCGAATTCAGATCCACGTTAAGGGATGATTTTTGCTCATGGATGTGTGGCGGTGTGAATACTGGGGGATCGAACCCAGTACCTTTTTTTGGCTCGGGGTTCGCCACCCTAACCCCCCCGCCGTCGCCACCCCACCGTCGTGCCACCGTCGATCAGCGAACCCTTCACCTCCTCCAGTTCAACCAGCGCTGGGTTCCGGTCCTCCGCAGACCAAGAACGGTAATACGTTGGACACACATCCTCCTCAGTTCCTGCGTGATCCCTGCCGGTTCCTCACCACTTCCTCCTCCTCCTCCTCCTCCCTCCTCCTCCTCCTCTTCCTCCTTCTCCTTCTTCTCGTTTCATGAATAACAATGTCGTCCCATCATCACAGAGCAATCGCCCACACACACACACACACGCTCCCCGCGATATATAAAAGGCCTGTGAGTGGTGTCTCCTATGGCTCACCTGATTATGCCCGACTAAATGATACATCACATGTCTGCGGGAAATTAACATTGCATGTTCCGCACGCTCGGAAAAAGGAAAGGATCCGTGACGGAAGACGAAGAGAACCAGTTGCCCATTGTTCCCCCCCCTCCGTCTTCAGTAGTTAGCGGTTTCTTCTTGTCTCCCCGTGTTCAGGGTCATTCTCCTCATTAGAAGCCTTTCTGCGGTGCTATTAATACACCGCCGAGCTACCTAAATCACTGCTGCCGTGTTGCTGTAGTAGTAGTGGACTCGGTGGAGGCCCCTGAGGAACTCCGGGACTGGGAGTAGGACTTTCGTTTTTTAAATTTTTAATCCACGACAAGGAAAACACTTCTGTTGTTCGTGTAATCTCACGTCACCGCTGCCGGTTTGTCTGTTTTATCCGTCTCTCCCCGCCTCCATCTTGGGCTTATTATTATTGTTGTTGTTATTATGAGTGCCTTCGAGGGTCCGCTCTCTGTCTCCTCGGTTTTTACAGCGCTGTGTGGTCAGCGTTCCCAGAAATCTGTCGCCGATTCCCGCCTACACCTCCGCCGCCGCACCGCGCGCCGCCAGCCGCCGCTGGCTCCCTGCGGTGTCGTCACGGCAACTCGACACCGCCGACGGGGTTTCAAAAAAAGAAACACTGTCCAAAACATCCTCCTGTCTTCCGACGCCCCGCAGGTGTCAAGCGCGAGCTGATGGTCACGGGGTCACGGGGTCAAAGCCCGGTCGTCGCCGGCCCGGGAATCGAGGCAGTTTAGACGCCTTGTCTTGAGCGGTGGTTGTGGGGGTGGAGGTGGAGAGAGGTGGTTGCTAGTTCGATCCCTGGGCTCCTCCTCCTAGCTAAGTGTGGAGGTGTCCCTGAGCAAGACACCACCTAACCCTACCTGCTCCTGATGTGTTGGTTGTTACCTTGCATGGTTGGCACCGCCGTCGGTGTATGAATGGATGAGGCAATACTGTAAAGCACTTTGGATAAAATCACTATAGAAATGCAATCCATTTACCATTAGTAGTTGTAGTAGTGTTACTGGTGGGGGTGATGGTGGTTATTATATGATGGGGCAGTTGTTGTGATTGTGCTAGTAGTAGTAGTGTGGGGGTGGTGGTAGTGATAGAGGAGGTGGAGGAGGAGGTGGAGAAGGCAGAGGAGGAGGAGGAGGACACGGAGGAGGATGAGGTGGAGGTGCTGGAGGAGGAGGAGGAGGCGGAGGAGAAGGCAGAGGAGGTGGAGGAAGAGGAGGAGGAGGCGGCGTGTTGTCAGTACCTCCTCCCCGCTGTGATCCTGCGCACGTCAGATTGAAGCTCGCTAGGTGGTGTCAACACCTGAGGTTCCGCGCCCGCCGGTCTGTGGCGGTGGCTCCAGCCCCCCGTCCGCCCGCGGGGGTCCGGGGGGGGGGGTGGGGGGGGGTGGGGGGGGGTGGGCTACCTCAGGGCCGGGGGTGTGAAGCAGACCCATTAACAAGTGGTCCTGCAGGCCCGTGCAGCAGCAGCAGCAGCAGCAGGCGCTGGATACAAACGGCCAGGTCTCGGTGCCCGGGGCCCGGGGGGCTCCCCCAGTTAAAGGGCTTTCAGACCCCGGGCTTTGTTCCCCCAGCAGGGGAGGTGTGAACCAGTAATAGCTCTGGAGTGGGACGTGGACCTGTCTCTTTGTCCTCTCTCCGTCACCCCCCTGGCTGGGGACAAAAACCAGAACCTTCTCACGCGCAACACAAGACACACAACACAAGACACACAACACAAGACACACAACACAAGACACACAACACAAGACACACAACACAAGACACACAACACAAGACACACAACACAAGACACACAACACAAGACACACAACACAAGACACACAACACAAGACACACAACACAAGACACACAACACAAGACACACAACACAAGACACACAACACAAGACACACAACACAAGACACACAACACAAGACACACAACACAAGACACTCCCAGAGTGCGCTTATTGTACTCACAAGGCCCGTCAGAGAGAGAGGAGGAGAGGAGGAGAGGAGGAGAGGAGGAGAGGAGGAGTCAACAACTGGACAGGGACCGGGGTGCATCCATGTACC
>PIJE02001909.1:52372-54181 GCA_002895965.2 Coryphaenoides rupestris | reverse complement strand
AATCATATATAATCGGTAAATAGCCTCTCTGACGGGATACAGCTATCTGTCAATCATATCTAATTAGTATAAAGCCTCTAAGGAGATATGGACGTATATCAATATCACACCCAGCACCCAAGTGGGTGTTCTGTCCTGACCCACCTCCAACTGGACCCTGACCCAGTTGGGGGCGCTCCTGACCCGTAGTGCTCAGAAACTCGGCTCTAAATAGCTCGGCTACATCAGACATTAACCACAGTCTGCACCTGGTCTAAACAGTCTGAACACCCTCTGAACACGCTCCTCCGAAGAGACACGGCTAAATATACAACCCTCTTACAAAGATCAGGACTCGCTCGTGTTTGCTAAACAGAACAGAGACACCCACAGCCTCTTAAGAGTCTTCGGGGTGTTTGCTGTGCTAAAGTGATCCATCTATATATAACTCTCCCTGCTCTTCTCCCGTCGACGGCGTCTACTACTACTACTACTACTGCGAGTACACTTGAAGTTTCCTGTGTTGTGCGAAAAGCGAAAACACCCGTCCTCCTCCTCTTCCTCGTCCTCCTCCTCCTCCTCATCCTCCTCATCCTCCCCGCTCGTCACCGGAGTGTTTGAGCGGAAACGGGAACGGGAACGGTGATCGGGAGCGGGAACGGGAATGGGAACGCCCGGAGCAGCTCGTAGTTGCTTATACTCCACTTATACTCCACATATACTCCACTTATACTCCACTTATACTCCACATATACTCCACTTATACTCCACTTATACTCCACTTATACTCCACTTATACTCCACTTATACTCCACATATACTCCACATATACTCCACTTATACTCCACTTATACTCCACTTATACTCCACATATACTCCACTTATACTCCACTTATACTCCACTTCCGCCGTTAATGGGAACAATTGCATGGATTAGTTTTGTCGGAACGCGAGACGTATGAAGCGCGGCCGCCGGGCCTCAAAAAACAAACAAGAAGAAGAAGAGCGCTCGTCTCCTGGTGTGGGTCTTTGCTTTTGTGCAATCGGTGCCTAACATTGAACATTAAACATTAAGTCAAAGAACATAGAAATTAAAAAAATTGCCAAAAAATCCTAAATGTACTGTATATAAAAAATATATTAAAAATAAGCAATAAATTGGTGCAAATTACAGAAAAGTTGTGCGTTAATGTAACACAGTCATGTCCATACGGGGGTGGTGGGAATCGGTGGGGATCAGTGGGGGTCCTGGGTATTTATCATACTTTATTTATCATACTTAGAGTTAATCTACTTGTAGTAGTACTACTAACGTGCGTATTCACCACCAAAAGTACGCCGTGCCGTAAACTACACAGGCCTGCTCATACTCTACTAATAGTACTAATAGTATAAAAGGAATACTGCATATTTAACAAACATGACATCATTCCAACCCACAATATTACAATATTATACGTTATTATATTATACTTTAATAAAAAGATCCACACTGAACTAGATTCCTCCAACTCGCTAATAATGCACTGCAGGGTCCTCTGTCCAACATTTAATTTATTAATAATAATAATAATAAATGCTACAGGCAGACACAGACAGACTCGCTTGCGTTCTCCAGCGTGAAAGCCCATATGCTATCGTTACCTCCGCTAACACGCGCTAACAAGACGAGCTACAGTGGCGGCTGTTTGCCCCCCGCCCCCCCCCGCCCCTCCACGTATCTCTGGCTGGATTACAAGCTCCTCTTATCCCCTCTGGCCCCCCCAACGTTCCCAGAGGTCATTTCCATAATAATGGTCCGGTAGTCCCCCAGCGGGCTGTTGGGTCGGC
>PIJE02001909.1:34872-47372 GCA_002895965.2 Coryphaenoides rupestris | reverse complement strand
AGTGTGTAGAGAGGCCAGGGTGGTCCTGTTTTGGGGTCCCAGGTCCTGCAGGGCCTCGCAGGGCCAACAGTGGTCCCAGACTGCCCCTTAGTGGAGGAGCCGGGTCATAGCAGCGGTGTGCGGGGTTCAGGGGTCGTCTGCAGCCTCTGGTGGTCAGAAGGTCACCAGTCTTCCCTGGGACAGACTGGTCTTGGCTTTTAGACACCAAACTGGCTTCTAGAAACCTCCACAAAGTCCTCGTATGTTTCAGAATCTCATGCTAAATGTGGACGAGTCGGTGTATACTCACTAAATGGGCCAAATGACGTGTTTAACACACAATACAATTGTAAACGTATGGTTTGTTATAGTGCGTCGAGTTTCTTTTTTATTTCCTCAGCAGGATTTTAACCGGAGAATTCTGCTGTTTTGTCGTAAAAATATGCTTTAAATAAAACACATGAAGTGATGTTTGAAAAATGAGTCTGGATGGAAAAAAAAACCCTTAAAAATATAATCCTCGCAGCGCTCTGGCCCCGCACCGCTTCCAGAGATGTGTTTTTATGGATCGGACGTTAGAAACGGCTATAAATCTTGGAATCCTCGGTCCCGAGGAGCGGCTCGACTGGATATACAAACCGTACATTTCCATGTTCTCCTGGCCGAGGGCTAGCGGCTAAATGGCGTCTCTTTCATACTTTGACACATCAAGTGTGGAGCGAGATGCTGGAAGATACGCAACGCGTCGGGAACACTTAGACAACCGCCAGCAGAGAGCTGCTGCTGCTGCTGCTGCTGCTGCTGCTGCTGACCGACTCTCACCTCATGAACTCATGACCTCAACCACAGCACAACATGCAAGAACTCACAACATTCTAGAGCTCACAGCGTTCTAGAAACACAACATTCAAGAACTCACACATTCTAGAGCTCACAGCGTTCTAGAAACACAACATTCAAGAACTCACAACATTCTGGATTACAATTCTAGATCACAATCTTCTAGAGCTCACACTATTCTAGAAACACTAAATTCAAGAACTCACAACATTCTCAAACTCACGACCTTCGAGAGCTCACAGCGTTCTAGAAACCCAACATTCAAAAACTCATAACATTCTGGATTACAATTCTAGATCACAACCTTCTAGACCTCACACAATTCTAGACCTCACAACATCCTAGAACTAACACTATTCTAGAGACCCACTATTCTAGAACTCACACCATTCTAGAAACCCCCCATTCTAGAATTCCCAACGTTCAAGAACTCACAACATCCTCGAACTCCAAACCCACTATTCCCGCACCCGCAACGTTCTACAAACCCCAAATTCTACTCAATCCTCCGATTCCAGAACCCAACAATCCCCCCGACCCAACGTTCTCTAGACGCAGCGCTCTGGAACTCTTCTGAAGAGCGTCGGAAGATCAAGACTCCGCGGCGAGGCGCGGCGGGCGTGTTTATTTGCTGGGTGGGGTTGGGGGGGGTTGTGGGGGGGTTGGGGGGTGGAGCCGTCAGCGAGGCGCTGAGCCGCGGCGGTGTAGATCCGCAGTCATGTACGACACCGTGGGTTCCTGCGCCGTCTTTTGTGCTCGACGCGCAGGAACCCGGCCTCCAATCGGGCCACGTGTCACTCGGAGGAGCGGCGCTCGGGTTTGAACGCGAGCGGTGATCACCGGCGACGGCGTGACAGCGACGCGACAACTCAGCCGCTGGCGGAAAAACAGAAACGTCGTTAAAAAAACGTGAAGAATGCGCTAATATTGATTTACATGCATAATGTTTGCACACGAAGGCCAACATTTAAATACATCAACATGTCGTTAGAAAGGTCGTTGCCATGGAGTCAACATTGAGGAGGGAAACATCTTCAGCGGAGGGTCTGCCCCTCGTTCTTTATTCGAAAACTACAAAAAATCAAAATGGCTGTCAATGTATTTTGATTGGGGGGGGGATTTTTGATCATATTTGAGCACATTTAAGCATATTTTAATATTGGGGGGGAAGTGTGCCCCCCCCGCCCCATAATACATTAGAAATACGGCCTTGCGCGTATCCCAGTAAACGGCGGCTCCGTTTAAAAAAAAAAAGCGTTTGGGGTTAAACGCGTCGGTTTAAAAATACAACAAAAAAAACAAAAAAAAAACTGCACTAAAACTTCAACGATATTTCTTCCTTACGAGACAGGAGGGCTCGACCGCCGCGGATGCGACCGGTAAACACGTCGCCGAGACTGAAACGCTTTAAAAAGCAGTTATTGCCGCGCGCCGCGTTATTCTGCGATGAACCCCCTGCCCCTGATTCTCTGTGTGTGTGTGTGTATGTGTGTGTGTGTGTGTGTGTGTGTGTGTGTGTGTCTGTGTGTGTGTGTGTGCGGTTCCACCTGGTTGCTAATCTATCTCCGCGCCGCAGCTGCTAGCGGCACCACATGTAGGTCAGTGTTGTTTTATCGCGCGACTCGGGAAGGAAGGCGAGCGGCGCCGTTAGTCTCCGGCGTGACCGACCGACGCGATGTTAATCATCGAGCGTCAGACAGTAACTTCATCACAACTTCGTTAAACGTCGTCGTGCGCCGAGCGCGGCGGTTGATCTCCGGTTACCTGGCGGCCGGCGGCGACCCGCTGCACACACCTGCGCTGGCGTGACCTGCTCTTGATGACTCAGACGTTCTCAGCGTGGCCGCGCCTTCATTGGCTGCAAATTACGAAACACAACGACGCAAACACACACAAATTCAGACTTTTTTCCTGTGAAATCACAAGTGGGAATGTCCACCTAGATGTGTGATGACTAGATCAGTCTGCCAGCCGACCCAGCGGGACTGTACCACGGACAGGTAAACTGATCTAGTCAGCATACACCTAGGTGGACATTCCCACTTGTGATGTCACTAGATGGGAGTCACATGGCAATTGTGAACCATTGTGCTTGCAATGGCTCATCACACTCACACCTGGTGGCATACTATGTCCCCTTTAACATACGTTCGGGCAACTTAAAGGCCCGTATATAAAATACTTTAACTTTAAAGCATTGATTAATACAACCAAGAGTATTTTGTATTTGTATTTGTGTCAATATCATCTTTATCGATATACTTCTATTCTTTTATTCATGTACAGAAGTTCACTCACAAGCAATGAAGAGTAGACAGGATGGGCGGGGTCTATATTTGTGACGTCACTAATGATGCTAATTTCCGAGGCACCCACTAGACACGCCCCCCCTCTTCCACTCCACCTGTGACATCACAAACGGACTAATTAACTCAACAACAAATAGTTCAAAAGGCGTTTTAGTTGATGAAATATGAAGTCCGTGTGTGGATCTGTCTGTGACTTGACTTTGAGCAGCACGGCAGATGGAAACGAACAACGACTTCAGAGTGTCTGTAAATGTCTCCTTCGCCGTCCACAAACTTTATTTACAACCTCGTTAAACAAACAGTCAAACAGCGGCCATCTTTTAAAGGTGTAGTGTTGTGGAAAAACACACGACAACAAGAGCGAGGTGCAGTCACCTTCTAGACGCTCCATGAAATGCGACACATGAAACACTGACTCTAAACTCAACGGTATTTTAACGTCGTATTTGTCCGCGGTTCTGTTCGCTTTCCCGTGTGTTCGTCACTTCTCTGTCACACGCTTGGCTGAGATGTGTGTGTGTGTGTGTGTGTGTGTGTGTGTGTGTGTGTGTGTGTGTTGAGAGCTATGAGGACCGACGTGGGCCCTCTGCTCGCGGGGAATATCAAGTAATTCTTTTAATGGCCTGCCAAACCGCCGCGGACGACCCGACAAAGCGACGCGCGGTGGCGGCGCCGAGTCCCGTAACCGTAACAACCGCACCGCCGGGCCGTCCTCTGCTAGTTAGCGCCCGCCGGTTTATTTGTTTCCTGACGGACTGTTTTTCCCCACTTTCAGCGGTTTGACACGCCTCCTTGATCCCCCCTCACGCACACACACACACACACACACACACACACACACACACACACACACACACTAAACTACTCACACACACACACACGCCCCCCAGCGATGCTGCCGACACATCACAGAGACAGCATCATTATGATAGCGCTCATGGTTAGCACACGCAAGCGCGCGCGCACACACACACACACACACACACACACACACACACACACACCATTACTGATGACCTGGGCGACAGCACGGAGGATTATTCACCGTTACCGTGGTGACCTGCGGGAGGCCCGGGTTACGGTCGAACCCTGAGAGCTGCCTGTCTCTCTGTCTGTTCATCTCTCTTTCTATTTTTCTGTACCTGTCTATCTCTCTCTCTCTGTCTGTCTGTCTCTCTCTGTCTGTCTGTCTGTCTCTCTCTGTCTCTGTATCTGTGCCTCTCTCGCTCTGTAACTGTCTATAGCTCTATCTTTCTGTATCTCTCTCCCCCCACCTCCTCTCTCTCTGTTAACACAAGGACACCCCCCCTCTCCCTCCCCCTCTCTCTCTCTTTGCTGACAGAGGACTCTCTCTCTCTCTCTCTCTCTCTCTCTCTCTCTCTCTCTCTCCTCTCTCGCTCACTAATCAGTGAATCTTCTGACCTCAGCAGTTTTTTTTTCGGAGGCCAGACTTTCCGCTTGCCGCTCCAATTATTTTACATCGACGATAGCTTTTTATTTAGTAAGCACATTTCTGTCCGTGTCGAAACGTGTACATTTAACAAACCTCCTTTCATACTCATATTTAGGGTACACGGCACTGAAATGCATGCATACATAAAATTCTGTACTTCAGCAAATATCATTCGAATGACATTCGAATAAATTCAGTTACACAAACACAAGGTTAGCCTACCTTGTCAGAGTAGGACTAAATGTGTCCGTAATAAGGATTAACGTGTATTTAAATGTTTTTTCATTTGTCTTTTATCACAAGATACAGCCTGTAGTGCTACTGGGGGTCAGTACTCTCCACCGTCCATCCCTGCAGTTACACAGCGGACCGCTAGGTGGCGGAAGAGACGCCCGTTTAAACCCTAATTAAAACTCCACTTAACAGTAACTTCCATGACGTCGGAGCTCACAAATTGTATTTTGATATGCAAAACGATTTTTAAATGCATCTTATATGCTGTTTTAATCCTTAATACCAACTAAGTATGGCGCATTAGAAGTTGTAATATTCTAAAGAGATTTCAGACACGCGTGGCCTGTGTGCTTTCAGCGTGATCAAATATTAATTTTTCTAAAGTTGCTCTTTTAAGAAGGCTTCTTTGATGTGGATGTAATTTTCCAGCGCCTAAGCAGATCTCCCGCTGCTGCCCATGATTCATTGATGAGATCTGCAGTCCTCAAAATAACATTTATATCGGCCCGCTCCCCCACTATGGACGTCGTTTGAGCAGGCCAGTCAGGTCTCGATGGGAAACCGTGTCCGTCGGGTAAGGCTGAGGGGGGTGGGGGAGGGTAGGGTGGGGGGGAGGGGGAGGGGGTGGTGGAGGGTAGGGTGGGGGTGAGGGGGTGGTGGAGGGTAGGGTGGGGGGAGGGGGGGGGGTAGGGGGGAGAGAGAAAACACTTTCTTAGCTCAGGTGAACCAGCAGCAGAAACCAGACAACAGATTTGTCGATGAACTCGGATGATTGTGGATTCTGTTCTGGTCCATCTCTCCTTTTAATGTCGCATGGGGTCGTGTGTGTGTGTGTGTGTGTGTGTGTGTGCGTGTGTTTACGTGCATGTGTGTGTGCATGTGTGTGCATATGCACATGTGTGTGTGTGTGTGTGCATGCATGTGTGCGTGTGTGTGCCTGTGTGTGTGCACGCATGTGTGCATGCGTGCATGTGTGTGTGTGTATGTGCATGCATGTGTGCATGCGTGCATGTGTGTGTGTGTATGTGCATGTGTGTGTGTGTGTGCATGCATGCGTGCGTGCATGCGCGTGTGTGTGTGCATGTGTGTGTATGTGTGTGTATGTGTGTGTATGTGTGTGTTCATCAGAACCTAGAGGCGTGGTCTACGCATACTGACTCAATTTGTCTCCTGCAGTCTCTGCTGAGCTCTGGACTTTCTGAGATGTGATGAGATGTGATGTGAAATCAACAGAATTCTTTCCAAGTTTCTCCAACAACATGTGTCTTGTCTTCAAAGAGCCCTTGCTATATAGTCCTTAATCCTCTGATTCTGTTTTTCGTCCATTCCTTATTCTGTGTGTGTGTGTGTGTGTGTGTGTGTGTGTGTGCGTCTGTGTGTGTACAACGCACCCCCCAAACCCACCACCCGTTTGGGGGCTCCTGTGGGCCTCAAACAGAATGGGCAACGAGACCGCATCTGTTTTTATCTTAATGGGTTTTTTTCCACAAAAGAACCAGCGGCTGCTTCGTCGGCGGCGGCTGCTGCTTCATCGGCCCCTGCGCGCCTCGTTACGCCACCGGGGGCCCGGGAATCAAACCCGAACACATCGGCGTGATTCTAATCAGAAAAGCGATGCCGCCATCTTATGATTGCACTTGGCTCCGGGTTCGGCCTTTTAACACACATCTCGCAAAGGGGATAATTGACGGACGCTTTATTTCTCGATAGTTTGTTGTTTCAGTTTCGCTCGGCTGATTGAGAAACACATTGAGGGGCGGCGGGGAGGGCGTGACGTCATGAGTCCCCTAGGGGGCGCCAGGGGGCCAAATCAGAGATGGGACGCCTTTAATGACCTCGCTGCCAGAATAGTTAAGAGACCCAGAGATCTCTCTCTCTCTCTCTCTCTGTGTCTCTGTGTCTCTCTCTCTCTCTCTCTGCTCCGTCTGATGACATATATGCAGTTTGGTAGACAGTTATGTATTTATATAAATAAATATAAGTGAATATATATATATATGCTGGCAGCCCGCTGGGCAACACTCTTCAGTTTCAATATCACACGCTGGAACTTTTCCAGTTAGACAGAAAACTATGCTCTTTATTCTGTGTGTGTGTGTGTGTGTGTGTGTGTGTGTGTGTGTGTGTGTGTGTGTGTGTGTGTGTGTCAGCCAAGCTCCCTGAGTATCTGTGACACTGGACAGCATCAGTGAGGAATGCACACACACACACACACACACACACACACACACACACACATGCACACACTTTTACGACAGCAAGTGAGAAACTAAAATGGGAATTAATTCTGAAATGATTCAGAAGATCTTGACATTGGTATTAAACTTCATGAAGTTAATGTGGAGCCTTTTTAATGAAGCTGTTCATCATAAAGGTCAAATGGAGAACACATTATATTATATTCATTATAAACGGAATGTGATATAATACCGCTGCTAATAGACATGAGGCTTTTTAAAAACCACCAATCATCTTGTTTTTTAAATTATTCGATTTGTTTTATGTCCTTAGGCTTAAACATCTGATATCTCTCTCTGCCACTGTTGGCAGAGGAGTGCACCACAAAGGAACCCATTAGTTTTTAATGGTTTTAACAAATGGACGTCGAGGTTCACGCTTCCACCAGCAGAGGGCGCCAGAGGGAAGGACATCTCTCTGGACCTTAAACCTTAAACCAATGGTGACGTAACTGGACCATTAAGCCTGATTTTGTGATTGATTGATGACAATGCACATGGACTCATATAAGCATGTTGGCATGGTGTGTTTGTGTGGTGACTATTCAATCAGCAATCATAACTGCAAAAACAGTAGCAACACAGCAGCATAAACACACATTATGTACACTTATAACGAACATGATGATGGGCCGATTGGCTCCCAGTCAGCCCAGTTAGGCAACCTACCCAACTTGCTTGCGGGTTTGTACGTCTTGGCATTATTAACAGCCCTTAGCGCTGCTTAGCGTATTGTATGTTCTTAGATGTTGGTAATGCGCTCAGAATGGCACTTCAGCTCTCATCCCAGCTAGTATGCAGACAACCTGGCTGTGGGAGTGTGTGTGTGTGTGTGTGTGCTTGGTGGATGGCTTAATTGGCCTTATTGACCTTATTGTAAAGCCCAAGCATGTAAAATGGCAAACAATTATTAAGACCCCCGCAGGCTATTAACATAAATACATGACACCCTTATCAACCAAAGCCCTACACACACAATTATGAAAATAAAACAACTTAAAGCCCAGTTTTGACACATTAAATCAATGACTGCGCAGGTGCTTAACATATCACAACCTACCCCTCCTCTGAGACTCCTCCTCTGGTAGTCTGGGGAGAACAAGGGGTTCACCCCCCAGATCTCCAGGGGCACAGGGGGCAGTCCCAAGGTGCACAAGGCATGGTAGGTGTATGTGCTGGTGGCTGACGTAACCTGTGGTGCACTGATTAGCCAATGCACCCCAGACTCTAACTGGGCCGGGTGAGGCCAGCCACCAACCACACACACTCCCACACTCGCAATTATGGAACTCGTTCTATTAACCTTGCAATTATGAACGCTTGAAACCTGCTCTATTCTTATCTTTATGTACCACAGTGATATATTGCTGTCTCTCCTTCAACAAATGTACTCTTTGTAAGTCACTTTGGATGAAAGTGTCTGACAAATGCCCCGAAGTATAAATGAGCAGCTCTCTCCAGGTGAGGAACAGTTTACCCCTCCTCATCCTCCTCCAGAAGAAGAAGAAGAAGAAGAGGAAGACACTGTCTCGCCACCACGTCCTCCAGAACAACCCTCGAGAGACCCCCAGCTCCTCTTCTCTCCTCCTCCTCCTCCTCCTCCTCCTCCTCCGCGTCTGAATCAGTATTACTCTAACAGCTTCTCCTGTGTGATTTACGGTCGTCCTCTCTGGCTCGCCGTAGCCTCAGACATACCTACTGAGTGGATGAGACGTCGTTATGAATATTCAATGTTGTTTTGTTTGGTTACTCTGGTCGTGTTGGTACCAGACGCTGCTGACCCCCAGGGGTGACCAGCAGGGGGCGCCAGAGAAGCTGACTTCGGTTTTTAAGAAAGCAGCACATTTGAGATTATAGGAAAGAGAGAAAATATAAACTTGTCCTCACTGAGACATGCTCACCATCTAGATACCAGTTCATCCACCCGTTTTCATTTAAAACACATTATTTGTCAACTTATTGTGTATTATTACCACTATGTGTGTGTGTGTGTGTGTGTGTGTGTGTGTGTGTGTGTGTGTGTGTGTGTGTGTGTGTGTGTGTGTGTGTGTGTGTGTGTGTGTGTGTGTGTACATGTGAGAAAGTGGTGCATCAAAGGCATCTCCTGTCTCATCTCATCTCTTATTCTCTCTCAAGTCCAGAAACCTGATTAACTGGCGGCTCGTTGAAGCATCTGATGCTGAGGATGGTGACCCAGAGGCATGTGACAGTCCTGCCTCTGGGAAACAGAGACGGTGCCCTCTCTCTCTCTCTCTCTCTCTCTCTCTCTCTCTCTCTCTCTCTCTCTCTCTCTACCCTCTACGCTCCTGTTCACCTCTACCCCTCTCTCTCTACCCCTCACACAACACACTGCACACACACACACACCTACACACACACACACACACACACACACACACACACACACACACACACACACACACACACACAATGTCCCCAATGTTTTTATTGTTTTTTATTATTATTGTTTTTATTCTTTTATTTATGTATTTTTATCTATTTGTATTTTATTTCATTATTCAATTTTTTTTAGAATGTTTTTATTGTTTTTTTTATCTTGTTTTTGTCTTCTTGTTCCAACTTTATCTTAACTTTAATGGTTTTGTTTGTTCTGTTCTGCTTTCTGTTATATTGTCTTCTGAGTAAACAGTTTTTGCTTTGTCTGTCAAAGCACTTAAAAACATAAAGTTATTATTATTATTATTATTATTATTATTATTACCTGCCGGCATCCTTGAGCAAGATGCCCCCTGACTCCTACCTGCTACCTAACATTCACTGTGAGTTACTTTGGATAAAAGTGAATATCAGGTATTTATACATAATTGCTAACTGACTGATTATTGAACAACAGCTCAGCTCCCAGCGTCTCATGAAGGACGTCCCTGTCCCGGTTTGGCAGAGATCTGCTCTAGAACCCAAACCAGACCCGGGGAGACGCCCAGCTCAGCACTCAGCACTAAGTGGTGGTGGTTCTGGAAGCACGCCTACTGGACTCACTGGCTTTGATTAGAACCAGGAGACCGCTGCGTCCATCTCGGTCTGCAGGGGGTCCACCCCTGGAGGCGGGCGGGGCGCTCTGCTCGTGGGAACTAAGGCAGGACTCAGAGATGCTGACTGCAGTACTGATGTGGTCGTACTGAACAACACTGGAACTGTGTGGTTTACAGAGCTTACCCACACGCACAGAATCATCAAGAACCGAGCAGAATCATGCAGTCACCGACCAGAATCATGCAGTCACCGACCAGAATCATGCAGTCACCGACCAGAATCATGCAGTCACCGACCAGAATCATGCAGTCACCGACCAGAATCATGCAGTCACCGACCAGAATCATGCAGTCACCGACCAGAATCATGCAGTCACCGACCAGAATCATGCAGTCACCGACCAGAATCATGCAGTCACCGACCAGAATCATGCAGTCACCGACCAGAATCATGCAGTCACCGACCAGAATCATGCAGTCACCGACCAGAATCATGCAGTCACCGACCAGAATCATGCAGTCACCAACCAGAATCATGCAGTCACCGACCAGAATCATGCAGTCACCGACCAGAATCATGCAGTCACCGACCAGAATCATGCAGTCACCGACCAGAATCATGCAGTCACCGACCAGAATCATGCAGTCACCGACCAGAATCATGCAGTCACCAACCAGAATCATGCAGTCACCGACCAGAATCATGCAGTCACCGACCAGAATCATGCAGTCACCGACCAGAATCATGCAGTCACCGACCAGAATCATGCAGTCACCGACCAGAATCATGCAGTCACCGACCAGAATCATCCAGTCATCGTTTTAGCACAAGAGCGAATCATAAAATGGTTCAGTCGTAGATTCTTGGTCACGGGTGAAGTTTTTAAGTGCAAAACTCTTCACGCCAGTTTGTCTTAATTGACACAAATTCTCTTTATCAACATCACAGCCGACACTTAAGTAAAAATGTGTTGACCCCAAACTGCAACCATTTTGGAACGATAACATCACTCACGACATTCTTGTGGTTCCTTCACATTCTGAAAACAAACCAAACATGACCACTGGATGCAACGCTACTCAACAAAACAAGAATAAAATGAAAAGAATAATAATAATATCTCTGAAGGAAAACAGCGAGCATATCACTAATAAATAAAACCAACATCGTGTTCGGCCGCGATCCTGAAACGACAAAACATTTTTATTTTGTGTTTGTTTTCTGCTTGAGGGTTACAGTCATGTGACCTACGTTCGATTGTATTTGACATTTATTCATTTATTTATTCATTTAGTCATTCATTTAGAGACTTTCAAAGCGAATGATCAAAGTGATTGATCCAGATAGGACTTGTAGAAGCAGGGCGGGGTCCAGGATGTCTAACAGGTATAAACTGTGGACATTGAACCCAACAACCTCCGACGCTGGGAGAGGACAAGTCAGCAGCCTGTGTGTGTGTGTGTGCGTGTGTGTGTGTGTGTGTGCGGTGGTGTGTGTGTGGTGTGTGTGCGTGTGTGTGTTCATAACAACACCACCCATAGTGTTTTTCGTAGCAAACAGGCCAGCAGGCAGGACCCTCCAACAAGAGCCGGCCCAGTGGCCCAGCTGTGGAAGCCATTAGCTGGGCTTCAGGTGGTCAGGTGGTCTGGAAGCCCTCACCACCACCACCACCCAGCACCAGCACCACCAGCACCAGCACCACCACCACCACCAGCTCTCCACTCACATCTCTAGTGGTGGAGGTGTCGCGAGCCCACTAACAGCGGAGGTCCGGGCTAATGAAACACATGTTGACCGGTGTACCGGAGAGAAGGCGTTTCTCCCTCGCGGGGCCGGGGAACCACGCCCGGCAATTTCACACTTTTACTTTTCAGGCATTTAGCACTTTTATCCAAAGCAACTTATATTGAAGTCTTTACTATTTGTTATCTACTGTATATTCACTGTATATTTTTTGTTGTTATGCACCACTTTCCGCAGGAACACATTCCTTGTTTGTAAAAACTAAGGACAGTAAAGCTGATTCAGATTTTTAGCCGATGTTATTAAGGAGCAGTTTGTCTTCTGAGGGCATCTTACTCAAGAATGCTGGATCGGACCGCAAACACCGGGGATCGAACCCAGAAACTTTCGGCTGGGGAGTCAAACTACCCAGCCAGACCCCCCCCCCCCCCCGAGACTCTTCGCTGGAGAACGCTGAACAAGCAGCATTGTACTCGTCGTACTCATCGTAAGCTCGCTAGTCGGTACACGTGAACGCCGAACGCCGGGCGTGTGGACGGGAGATTCTCGCGATGGAAAGCGACGGCGTCGGGTTAACGCGTCAGTTCATCCGTTGGGCGTGTTTGAGTAAAGATGACATCTCAAACACCTGGGATTAGATGGAAGGCGTGTTGAGGTGCGGCGTTCGGGCCGTTGAGCCGGGGGGGGCCGGGGATGGATTGCGCCATCCTC
>PIJE02001909.1:22372-24872 GCA_002895965.2 Coryphaenoides rupestris | reverse complement strand
CGCTTATGTCTCACAAAGAGAGAGAAGATGAGGTAGGAGTCAAACAAACACTAACAACACAACAAGCATCAATACATTTCTTTTTTAAACGCTTGTGGAGTTGAGCAGACGTGAGCCTCGACCAAAAAACAGCTGCTTTGAGTTTGGACCGCAGGGCCTCTAGGAAGGGATGGGGGAGCAAGGGGCAGGGGTGACGGGGGTCCTAAAGGCTGGGGGCCCCATTACAGGGGGTCCATCTCTTCCAAGACTGCAAGCCCACCGCCTCTCGATCCATATGAACATCCCAGTGAGGGTTAGAGGGAAAGAAACCTCGAGCAACCATCTGAGTCCGGGCGGATTTAAAACAAACTAAAAGACTTTTTTTTAACAATCAGTTTGTTGTCGTACGGTTGTCTGCTCGTTTAACAGGCGAGTAACTCTCAGCTCTGGGTATCAAAATAAAAATAAAAATAAGAGAGTTTCAAACAATGGGCGCTTAGGAGGGTGTGTGTGTGTGTGTGTGTGTGTGTGTGTGTGTGGAGGGGTGGGGGTCGCGATGCAGAGCCACGGGACTCGGGACTCGAACCGCAACCACTAATGATAGCTTCCTGCGCAGCGCGGCCCGACAAACAGCTCATTTATGGGCTCCAGCCCCCCCGATACAATGTGCTATTATTCGGAAAAACGACTCGACATGTACTGGCAGGGTCGGAGCCGGAACATTGCGCACGTCGGGGCCGTACTCCAAGGATTCCGGTGGTACTTCGTGTATAATTATACAGTATGTGTTTTATTTGGTGCAGTTCGACTTTCGGTGACGGCATCGATGCTAATGTATTTATTTCTCCAGCTTTTTTTCTTCGTCAGAAAATGCGATTGACCGCAGTTTGGTGGAAACTGAATTGTCGAGCACAAGCTATTCATATTCATATCCACGATACAGCAATGTACTGTAAACTGCCGGAGTTACAGTAAGTATGAATCTACAAACACAAATGTTGGGGAAGACAGAAACCATGGAGGACATACATTTCAACAAAACATTTATTTTGTGTCCATGATTTTACAAAATGGACGCATGATGTAAAAACATACAAAATATTGGCGGGAAACGTTTCGCCTCAAAGCATTTGAGTTGATGGCACGTTTGGGAATCTTGTCGACAACTTCAACTTTTGGAGGATGATTTAATAATCTTGTACTTCACTGACACATCAGATATGGCTGATTGTCCATTTGAATGATAACTTTATTCAGTTCATTTTATGTGATTGTTATAAAGTCTGAATGAACACGCCATCAACTGCAATGAATAAACTCAAAACATTCCCTGGCAGAAAATCTTCACCACGTCCACAAGTTCACAGTTTAACAAATAGAAAACAATAGATTTCTCTGGGTAAATATATTTCAAAATATAACTTTATACACAAATATATATCTATGATGGATAACCCCTCCGGAAACCTTTATACATGTTTACAATATAATCACGAGGACGATATGCTGTTCATTCATACTCACTCATACAATACTGCAGTACATTCATACGACACTACAATACATTCTGGTCTCTATATTTTTCCTCTGTAGAAAATTAATCCCTTTTAATCCCTCATTATCTCAAGAAAACACAAAAATGACCCCAAACTTCTGCCCTGTTAACAAAAAAATCTCTTTCATTCGACATTCATCTGAATCTACGACGGTGAGGCAACACAACCAATTATCAGATGAAAAAAACGACACCAGTAGACGCTAAACCAGCTACAGCTTATTGTTAAAACACACCAATAGCTATTCTCATGTTTCACACACAAAACACGTCTTTTTGTTTTAAACTGCACTCGTTTTCTAGGTTCTTTATCAGTCAGCGCTGTGGTATAAACCTTGGAAACACTTAAAAACAGTTGTGGCCCGTGAATGTAGAAGTGTGATGTTTGGCGTCTCAGAGCGACTAGAAGGCAGATTTGAGAAACATTATAGAAAACATAGATCACTCTCTCATAGCGCTATTTACAATATTCACAAAAAATAAACAGAATCTGTACAAGAGCGGTTGGGTCCATAGCAGGCGTCTGCTGGTCGCTTAATACCAATTTGAAAAGTTCCGATCGACTAAAAAAGTTCTGATTGGTTTAGAAAAGTTCTGAACGATTAGAAAGGTTCGAAAACTGCAACCGACTGAAGATCATCCACCGCTCACTAAATATATTTCACCAATCTAATATATCTATTATATCTATTATAAAATGATTTTCATGGAATCATGTTTAACACATTATGAATTAATTAATTCAATAACATATTCATTATGAATACACCATTCTATATGTAATAAAATATATTGTTTGTGAGAAGTAGTTTCTTTCACATTTTTCTTTCACATTTGTTGTAATATTACTGTATCATCTGCATACATTCAAAATCTGAAAATGCTAACTTCATGCTAACTCTTATATAACACTGTTTCAAACAGTGAACGCTTTATTACTTATTATTTACTCTTGATTCCTAATAG
>PIJE02001909.1:4872-17372 GCA_002895965.2 Coryphaenoides rupestris | reverse complement strand
CCGTGTGACTCAGCATCCCTCTCAGGTCCAGCGTATGGCTTGGTGTTCACACCTCCAGGTGGGCTCGCGGGCCAACCGAGGACAACAGGGAAGCCCCGCTCTGTCTGGAGACCTCCGCGGATAGACAGCCTGACCTTGACGCGAACCGCTGTGGAAAGTACTTAAAGGCGCTGTAAGTGACGCCATCGCTAAGCTAACTTCCTGTTCGTTTTTGCAGTTAGCGCTCCGCTCCCTCCCTCCCTCCCTCCCTCCCTCCCTCCCTCCCTCCCTCCCCACGTCACCACATGGAGCGCCGCGGGTCTTCGCGTCTCCCGTCTGCCTTTTTCCTGGCAGATTCCGTTACTTCAGACGTTTTATTTGCTCGCCGAAGTTTGGTTATGTGAGCCGTCCCCGGGATCGCTGGAATCGGTAGCTTCACCCTGCGCCAGCGTCGTCAGTCAACACTGAACAAATCCTGCCGCCGGCCTGTCTGTCTGCCCGTGACAAGCGCAGGGAGGACCCGCCCCCTTTTGTGGATTTCTCTCTCCTGATTGGATGAAGTGGGAACGGGATACCCGACAAAAAACTCACTTCCTTGTACCGAGATCCTGCCGAAGAGCATTTAGCATGCGTGCGTCGGCCAAAAGTGTAAAACAACGTCAATATTGTCACCTTGGTCTTATGGACTCAACGTGTGTCGGTCAGTACGGAGCTTGTGGACAAAATGGCAGGGAATCGCCAGGTACTTTACAAAATGTTGCAGCAATGCTATATTGCTTTTTCTGTTGTGTACATTGGTGGCAGACGCGCTCACGCAAAACGCTAGCGGCCATCTTGCTTCTAAATGCTCGCAGGGTGTTGGCACTTCAGGCTCCTAGCGTCCTAGTGGGACCGGCATCATCACCACCGAGGTGATATCCAACCACCTGGGATCCGCTCAGACGGCTCGCTTCAATAACGGCGCCTTAAGAACAAACAATCAAACAAAGAAGCATGTGTCAGGACGGTGAACCCGAGACCCCGGGCCGGTCTCCTTCCAGGAACCCCGGCACAAGGCGGTCTATTGTTAGGCCGGACACCTCGGACGGCCCCTCACCTCCCCGGAGGAGATGACGGGTCATCACCGGAGCAGGGCCGGTCTGGGTTGGGCTGACCTGGGCCGGGCCTCAGAACAGAACAGAACAGAACAGCACAGAACGAGGTCTGGGAGGTTTTGGACAGCCAGCATGGCTCCAGACCCTCAGCTCTTATCTGTCCCCGCCGGCTTGTTATGTAAAGAACGCCAGAGGATGCCGGTAAACAGTCCCAGCGCCCCCAGATACCCATCAGGAACACCACTCCACACCACCACCACCACCACCACCACCAGTGGCTCAGGAGCTCAGAGGAGAGCGAGCTTGCATTCTGCATTCTTAGCTGCATAATGGGCAGACACAACAGCTCCGCCGCGTCGTATAACCACGGTTTATAGCGGAGGCAGTATAACTACAGTTGTGCGCCGCTCGTTTAACCGCACTGCTCCGTACCCTTCCTGTTTCCACTCTGGCGGCCGCTGCTCGTGGAAAACATCTATAATCTATCATCGACGTTTAGGGTGGAAAGCTCCAAGCCCAGCATCTCCTGTCTCTCTCCGAGTTCCTCGCAACAACAACAACAACAACAACAACAACAACAACAACACCCAACAAGGTTCAGAGCATGTGTGTGTGTGTGTGTGTGTGTGTGTGTGCCCACCCCCACCCCCAGCTAGCCTATCAACACCATCAGCTCTGCTAAGCTCGCCTCAGATCCAGGGCTACATCAGATAGAGAGAGAGCGGCTGTGGTGTGGCTGTGGGCTCCTACCCTAAACCCCTGGATCCGCTCGGAGGGGCGGCGGACTCAGGACGGACCTGAGCTGGCCGGCGGTCGACCGGGACTCACGGTTCACCGGCATGGAGGTAGTTATGTATACTGTAGGCATACGCAAACCTTCAATGGTGTACAATTGTATAGAGATATGCACATTTTTGTCTCCATGTTCATTGCATGACTGCACTCTTCTCCTTACATTTGTTCTATTTGAGATTTACTAACGGCCGTACAGAAACCCTCGGCCTCAACCGAACCCGCACGTTTATATGCAATCATGTGCGCCGTTGAATTGGTTCAACTTGGTTATTTTGGAGGGAAATCGTGGCGTTTGTAACACGAGTCACAGCTGCTGTGGAGATCTTCAGACGGTGAGGACGTGCTGATTGCTAGCTAGGCCGCGGTGGCTATTTTATATACGCAGCACCTCTTCGACAGTCAGAGGTCGTTTGTTCCGATCTCCCGGAATCGTCGAGCGTTCAGCGCGGATCCCGAGACGGACGCGGTGATCGACGACGCCGCGTCCACGAGGCCAGGTGTGTCGCTTACGCTGCTGAAAAAAAAAACCCCGAAAGAAGTCGCATTCCCGCAATACTTCGACTACGTCAATTCAAAAATAATTAATGTTCTCCCCTTCCTCGACGTTCCTCGACGATTTGTAAAAGACGGGAGGAAAAAGGAAGGTGAATTTGTTCAGGGCAGTAAATCCTCTCTCCCGGCGTGTGACTGCACGGGTTAGCAGTGTTTTTCCACGCTCGCGCGCACGCGGCCACCGGAGGCCCGCGCCGCGCCGCAGACCGAGCCCGGCTTGGGTCGCGTCCAGCCGCGGGACCGGCGGGCCCATGAAGAGCCCTGCTTGTTTGCGTTGCCATCGCGCGAGGCTTTGTGTTGTGTTTTCTCCGACCGCGGCCTTTGAAAAAGTCTCTCTCTTTGATTGGTTTCATGGCTTAATCCGCTGCGCTCTGGCGTGCCGCAGAAAAACACACAAACACACACACACACACACACACACACACACACACACACACACACACACACACACACGCAAGCACATACACACACACGCACAGCGTACTTCACTCAGTAGCCGTGCCAGGCCGCTGGGCTAGCTTCACTCGCGGCTGTGTTCGCCCGACCTACCCAGAGTGCATCTGGGGAGTCACTGTGCGTTTTTAGAGCCTCTGGAACCGACTTAACAGCAGGTGGAGGTGGAGGAGGTGGAGGTGGAGGTGGAGGAGGTGGAGGTGGATTTTATGTTTGTCTTGCACTTTCCCAGCAAGGCATTCGTGAATACATAGTGAAGACAGAACAACCTTCAGTGGTTGAATGTTGTTTTGAACGTTGATGATCTTTTACTGACGGTCTGTCCTGATTATAAAGAAGTCGTTTCAAAGGAGCGACCGTTCAGAAGAAGGAGGGGCCAGGGGGGGGCGGGGCGTAAGGATGACAACATGAGGACATCTGCATCGATGGGGACGAGGAGAGGAGGAGGCGGAGGGGTTGGTGACCCCTGCGACTCCTCTCGGGGGCCCCAGGGAGCCTACCCTGACTTTGGGGGTCAGATCACACACCGCGGCCCCCCGGCTCTGGAGCTCTGACGGGGACCGCGAGGGCTGGACCCCCCCCCTCCTGACTGACTGATTGAGTGCTGAGGGGCCCTTCAGGACTTGGCTGGAAAAACATCACACACACACACACACACACACACACACACACACACACACACACACACACACACACACACACATGCACACACACACACATGCATGCACACACATGCACACACACACACACACACACACACACACACACACACGCACACACGACACATGCACACACACATGCACACACACACACACACATGCACACACACACACATGCACACACACACACACACCACACACATGCACACAGACACGCACACAGACACACACAAACACACACACACATACATATCTCCTCTCTCTTGTCTTCACAGTGAAGTGAAAACTATGACAGCTCCATGCTGGATGCCTTCTCTTTTTCCACTCTCTCTCTCTCTCTCTCTTCTCTCTCTCTCTCTCTCTCTCTCTCTCTCCCTCTATCTCTTTCTCTGGTGGCGCCAACAATAGTAAACCACCCGTATTCTCTCCATTCCTCTCTACACACACACACACACACACGTGCACACACATAAACATGAACAAACAAACAAACATAATCCGTCTCACACACACACACACGCGCACGGGGAATTTACACACATTAAAGCATAAACACCCAACACACAACACAATACACACACATACACACACACACACACACACACACACACACACACACACACACACACACACACACACACACACACACACACACATCAAGCCACTAAGTGTGTGTGTGTGTTTAATGGTATCCAGATGTGAGGCTGTTATGCTCTGGGGCTGCCGGGTCTGATCTCAACCAATCAGAGTCGAGCGTTGCTCTGAGCCAATCAGAGAAGAGAGTCCTCACGTCAGGACTTCCTGAATCACGCTTTATGGATTCACACAGAGGAGTATTGTCACCACTTCATATCAAGGGTGGATGAATGGATGAGTGAACTATGGATGAATAGTGTTTTAAAAAAAGTCTTTTAAGGTGTGTGTATGAGGTGTGTGTATGAGGTGTGTGCAGTGTGTGTATGAGGTGTGTGTATGAGGTGTGTGTATGAGGTGTGTGTATGAGGTGTGTATGAGGTGTGTGTATGAGGTGTGTGTATGAGGTGTGTGTGAAGTGGTGTGTATGAGGTGTGTATGAGGTGTGTGTATGAGGTGTGTGTGTGAGTTGTGTATGGGGTGTGTGTTTGTGTGTGTGAGGTGTGTGTATGAGGTGTGTGTATGAGGTGTGTGTGTGAGTTGTGTATGGGGTGTGTGTTTGTGTGTGTGAGGTGTGTGTATGAGGTGTGTGTGCAGTGTGTGTGAGAGGTGTGTGTGCAGTGTGTGTGAGAGGTGTGTGTGCAGTGTGTGTACGAGGTGTGTATGAGGTGTGTATGAGGTGTGTGTGCAGTGTGTGTACGAGGTGTGTACGAGGGTGTGTATGAGGTGTGTGTGCAGTGTGTGTGAGAGGTGTGTGTGCAGTGTGTGTATGAGGTGTGTATGAGGTGTGTGTGCAGTGTGTGTACGAGGTGTGTACGAGGTGTGTATGAGGTGTGTGTGCAGTGTGTGTATGAGGTGTGTACGAGGTGTGTATGAGGTGTGTGTGAGGTGCAGCAGTGACCTGAGGACATCCAGGGGTCCCCCTCCTCAAAGATCACCACCAGGGGTTTGGTGGAGGTCTTGGAGTACATCATCATAGATATGATGGTCTCCAGGTTGACGGCATCACAGCCCTCGCTGGCCGGGATGCACTGAGGAGCAGGAAACACACGGTGTTATTAACCCGGGACGAACCATGATTAACCATTGATGATGATGGGTAAAGGGTTATGGTTAGATCTAGTGGTTAGGGATTAGGGGTGAAGGGTTATGGTTAGATCTAGTGGTTAGGGATTAGGGGTGAAGGGTTAGAAGTTAGAGTTAGATCTACTGGTGAGGGGTGAGGGGTCATGTATAGATCTAATGGTAAGGGTTGAGAGGCTAAGGGCTTTGGTTAGCTCTAGTGGTTTGGGGTAAAGGTGAGGGGTTAGGGTTAGTTTTAGGGGTTAGGGTTAGGTCAGGGATTAGGGTTAGGGTTAGGGATTAGCATCAGGTTAGGGTTAGGGTCAGGGTTAGGGCTGGGATTAGGGTTAGGGTTAGGGATTAGCATCAGGTCAGGGTTAGGGTCAGGGTTAGGGTTAGGATCAGGGGTTAGGGTTAGGGTTAGGCGTTAGGATCAGGGGTTAGGGTTAGGCTTAGGGTCAGGTCAGGGGTTACCGTTAGGGTTAGCTCAATTGGTAATGGGTAAAGGTGAGGGGTTAAAGGTCAGGCCCAGCATACCGTGGGAAGCCGCTGGCTGCCGGCTGGGCTCTTGGAGCACAGGGACATCTCGCAGTGCAGGAAGAGCAGGGACACGTTGAACCTTGACCAGAAGGTGAAGCTGAACCTCTGCCTGTCCTCCGTCGCGGGGTAGAATTGCAGTGTGTCGTCGTGGGGACACAGGTTCTCCAGCAGCCGGTACTCCGAAGGCTCCCGGGCGTTGGAGTTGGGAGACACGAAGCAGGACCGGATCATGAAGCCCACCTGCGGGTCCGATCTGGACGCCAAGACCTGACGGAGGAGGGGACACACAAATCAAATCAAACTTTATTTATAGAGTGCTTTTCGACGTACAACACAGCAAAAGCACCGCTGACATCGTTGAGCCCTGGAATCATCAAAGCCTGACATCATCAGACAAACTCTGACATCATCAAACAAACTCTGACATCATCAAACAAACTCTGACATCATCAAACAAACTCTGACATCATCAAAACCCATCGTCACATCGCTGAATCTAATTGGCTGTACGGGAGTTAAGCACAGGTCTGCCTTACAATCGATTGATCAGTTGACAGACCATCAATACATTAATGGATCTATCTGTTGATCTATCTGTTTCTCTTTTGAGGAAAGAGGACCGGAGACAGGGAGATACAGGGAGGTACAGAGATAGAGGGGGAGAGAGAGGGAGATGTGGGAGGGAGGGAGGGAGGGAGGGAAAAGGAGAGAGAGTTGGAGTCTAAGGTATGTCCCTGGAGCTCTCTCGCCCCTAGCCCGGGTCAGCTCTCGGCCCGGTGTGAGGCGCCCACAGCATGGGGGGGAATCAAAGACGAATCTCTTCCCGTTAGACCTTTTGGACATAACATGTTGGAGGAAACTTTTGAGAAAACAAGTTTTTGTCCAAAACAGATTGTAAACTCTGGGCGGCGAGCCAGCGGCGGCGGCGGCGGCGGCTTTGTGTTAGCTTTAGCTTGCAGAGATAACCCGAGACCTCGTGTTCGAGGTCCTTGCACAACTAAGACAGTTTCTTCTTTGAGTTTTTATTGTTGTTGTTGTTGTTGTTGTTGTTGTTGTTGTTGTCGGGTTAGTGGGGGCGCATCACCTTATAAGGACAATGTTTTAACGAGACTTCATCACTGTCACGCTGGTCGGTCGGCTCGTTAACTCTCAAACTAAACCGCCGAAGCTGCGCTCTGCACGCTTCCTCGAGGCCTGGATCGCCAGAGCGTGTCTCCAGCACCGCGTCGACCTTGTTGTCTAATGAGGGAAATGCTTGGAAGTACTTTATCTGGTATTTTCTACTAATCCAAACAAAGCTAGCGTTTGCCGTTCCCACTGCGTTATTTTCCTTCATGGGGTCAGGATGTGTCGGCCGACGTGTAGCAGGCGTACATATCCTGTATCGTCCGTCATGTTTTTACTACAGCACTCCTCAAGGCTGGTCAGGAGTCTGCGTTGAGGAGGAGTTGTCTCCATGCATCTAATCTCATTTAGGAAAGGATCCAACGCTTCATGAAATCATAACTTTATTCTGATGTGAACTCTTTACACGCAGTACATGAAAACACAAAGGAAAACATAAGGATTCTGTGGAATTTTGACCATAAAATCGATGATGAGAGAAATAAGGTTTCATAAAACCATATTTTTAATATTAGTAACTTAATAAAAAGTACTTAAAAATGTATTAATAGTGTAAAGATTGTAACGCAATATGAACACATCAATAAATATACATTTAATATCATTCAGATAAAATCGGACAGAAAGACAAGACAGTTATGACAAGATGTCACATGTGCACCTCCTCCCCTCCCACATGTCACCTCCTCCTCCTCCTTCTCCTCCTCCTCCCCACATGTTCACCTCTCCTCCTCCTCCTCCTCCTTTCCTCCTCCTCCTCCCCACATGTTCACTCTCCTCCTCCTCCTCCTCCTCCTCCCCACATGTTCACCTCCTCCTCCTCCTCCTCCTCCATAGATCGTGATCCACGCTGCCGAGGGGAGGGACAGGCGGTTGCGGCTCCAGCAGGACTACGAGGACCAGGAGCCCGATGACCCGCGGCTCCCCGGGGGGCCCGGCGGGGACCTGCTGGACAAGACCTTCCCCCACCAGGAGCCTCCCCCACCAAGGAGCCCTCCATCACGGTACGGCCCCCAAGACCGTCTTATCTTATCTTATTCTTATCTTATCTTATTTTATCTTATCTGTACATTAAGTGTTTAAAATAAAATGAGATAGAACATAACATAATAATCATAATATCATAACATAGCATAAAACAATAGTGTATAATCCTAATAGAATAACAATAAAAGTAAGATACATTTCGTAAAAAGTAAAAATAAGTGAACTAGAATAGAAAAGTTGGCAAAGGTTTAGCTATCACATTGGGGTGATCAAGTTCAGTCACTGTCCATGATTGACAAGGCAATGAGATCATTGCTCATATTATGATGACATGAGAACTCGATAAATCCTCACGAAGCCCGCAAGGTAGTGAAGATGCCTTGTTTATGAAGAAGGTAACATGGAGTACATGACGATTAGATTGAGATCATTGAGAAGACATGGTTGAGGCAGCGTTCAGAGGTTGTGGTTCTGTGTGTGTGTGTGTGCGTGTGTGTGTGTGTGTGTGTGTGTGTGCGTGTGTGTGTGCGTGTGTGTGTGTGCGTGCGTGTGTGTGTGCGTGTGTGTGCGCGTGTGCGTGTGTGGCGTGCGTGTGTGTGGTGCGTGTGTGTGTGCGCGTGCGCGTGCGTGCGTGTGTGTGTGTGTGTGCGGTGTGTGTGTGTGCGCGTGCCGTGCGTGCGTGGTGTGTGTGCGTGTGCGTGCGTGCGTGCGTGTGTGTGTGTGTGTGTGCTGTGTGTGTGTGTGCGCGTGCGTGCGTGGGGTGTGTGTGTGTGGCGTGTGCGTGCGTGCGTGCGCGTGTGCGTGTGTGTGTGTGTGCGTGTGTGTGCGCGCGTGTGTGTGGTGTGTGTGTGCGTGTGCGTGTGCGTGTGTGTTGTGCGTGTGGTGTGGTGTGTGTGTGTGTGTGTGTGCGTGTGCGTGTGTGTGCGCGTGTTGTGTGTGTGTGTGCGTGCGTCCAGATGATGTGTCTCCCAGCGCTAGTAAAACATGTCTCCATCTTTGGCTCTCGCCTCTTTGTTCCACTGACCTTGTTTCTCTAACCTGACCTGCCATCCCTCACTACTCCCCTCCATCTCGCCTCTCCTCTCTCCTCCCCTCTCCTCCCCTCTGTTGACTTTAGTTTCCCTCCTGTTCATCTCTGTGTGCTCTCTCTCTCCGTCTCCCTTAAACCCTGACCTCCGACCCACCTCGCTTTGCAGGGTCGAGAACCTTAGGAGGCGATGCTGAGGGTCTGAGGGTCTGAGCGACGCTCAGTAAGGGACACAAAAGCACAGGACTGTACTGTAGTAGAATCGAAGCCTCCGTATTCGGTGGATTGTGTTGGTTGGTGCCTGACGTTCCCTCATTGGAGGGTGAGGGGGTCGAGCGTGCTCACTAGGGACCTGGTCCCACCTCAACATGCTGTGGACTTGCTTTGCTGTGTCCTTCAACTCTTTCTTGCTCATTGGTCATTAGCATTGAGACACGCTTGGAGACACAGTGACTTATATAAGTGAGGCTGAGAACAATTAAAGGAGACCTATTACACACCAGGTGTGAGCGTGATTAGCCATTCCAAGTGGTTTCAGAAACCGGTTTCATCTCCGGTTTTTGACATCACAAGTGGGAGTGCGTCCACCCAGATGTATGCTGGGCAGATCAGCCTACCAGCCTACCACTCCCAGTGATCTGGAACAACAATTTTTTGATCTATCCATCATACATCTAGGGGTGGACACTCCCACTTGTGATGTCAAAAACCGGGGATTCTGAAACCGATTGGAAGGGCTAATCACGCTCACACCTGGTGGTATAATAGGAATCCTTTAAACCGAGTCCCGAGTAGCGCTGGGAATCAGAACACATCTATGAGCGGCAGAGCAAAGTGACAGTAGATACGTGCTCTTAACACTAACTGAGTCCTCCTCTCACCCTCGCCTGCAGTTCAACTGCACCTACGAGACGGCGGGGGAGACCTCGGACCCGGTGCCCCGGATCGTCCCGAGCCCAGGAGGCGGAGGAGGAGGAGGAGGAGGAGGAGGAGGCGGCCGGAAGGAGGAGGACGTCCTGGTCTTCGACATGGACATCTACAACACCGCCCTGTTCCGCATCGCCAACCCACAGCCCTTCCACACCGTCTCGCAGGGGCAGGAGGTCTTCGTGGAGGTAGGCTGGGGAGAAACCTTGAAGGAGACCGCTCACCCTGTCCACCCGGATAGATCAGCCTACCGGCCTACCCGGTGGACCGGAGCAACTGGTCGGCTGATCTATCCACCATACTTCTAGGTGGACATGGCTAATCACGCTCACACCTGCTGGTATAATAGGAATCTTTTAAGCAGGTCTTTGTAGGCCGGGTCTGTTTACGCAGAAAATATATATGTATATATATATATATATATATATATATAATAATGATAACCACCATACATTTTTGTCTCCTTTCCGGAGGTTAGGGTGCATGCTGATGTTGATGAGATCTACCATATCCACAGCGTAAAAACGAAATGTATTTTCAAGTCGTTCAAATATTGAAAAGAATATTGTTTGTAACTATTTAGCATTTGGAAACTGGTCACTGTGCAAAGAGAGGAGTGTGTGTGTGTGTGTGTGTGTGTTTCATGTGTGTGTGTGTGTGTGTGTTTCATGTGTGCTTGTGTGTGTGTGTGTGTGTGTGTGTGTGTGTGTGTGTGTTTCATGTGCTTGCGTGTGTGTGTGTGTGTGTGTGTGTTTCATGTGTGCTTGTGTGTGTGTGTGTGTGTGTGTTGTGTGTGTGTATTTATCTGGGACGTCCATCCATGCTTTGATCCCAGTTGCTGGACTCTGCAGGGTGAGGGTGTGTTTGTTCTCGCTCAGCTAAGGTTAGCCAGCAGGTTAGCCAGCAGGTTGCCCAGCGGGGTATAAAGAGAGCTCTGTGTTGGGACACCAGCACCAGGGTCTCTCATCCCCTAACCATCCCCCTCCACCCCCCCCCCCCCCCCCCCCCATGCTGTGGGCGCCTCACACCGGGCCGAGAGCTGACCCGGGCTAGGGGCGAGAGAGCTCCAGGGACATACCTTAGACTCCAACTCTCTCTCCTTTTCCCTCCCTCCCTCCCTCCCTCCCACATCTCCCTCTCTCTCCCCCTCTATCTCTGTACCTCCCTGTATCTCCCTGTCTCCTGTCCTCTTTCCTCAAAAGAGAAACAGGTAGATCAACAGATAGATCCATTAATGTATTGATGGTCTGTCAACTGATCAATCGATTGTAAGGCAGACCTGTGCTTAACTCCCGTACAAGAAAACACATTGATTATCAGCCAATTAGATTCAGCGATGTTGACATGGTTGATAAGATGAGTTTTTGATGATGTCAGAGTTTGTTTGATGATGTCAGAGTTTGTCTGATGATGTCAGGCTTTGATGATTCCAGGGCTCAACGATGTCAGCGGTGCTTTTGCTGTGTTGTACGTCGAAAAGCACTCTATAAATAAAGTTTGATTTGATTTGTGTGTCCCCTCCTCCGTCAGGTCTTGGCGTCCAGATCGGACCCGCAGGTGGGCTTCATGATCCGGTCCTGCTTCGTGTCTCCCAACTCCAACGCCCGGGAGCCTTCGGAGTACCGGCTGCTGGAGAACCTGTGTCCCCACGACGACACACTGCAATTCTACCCCGCGACGGAGGACAGGCAGAGGTTCAGCTTCACCTTCTGGTCAAGGTTCAACGTGTCCCTGCTCTTCCTGCACTGCGAGATGTCCCTGTGCTCCAAGAGCCCAGCCGGCAGCCAGCGGCTTCCCACGGTATGCTGGGCCTGACCTTTAACCCCTCACCTTTACCCATTACCAATTGAGCTAACCCTAACGGTAACCCCTGACCTGACCCTAAGCCTAACCCTAACCCCTGATCCTAACGCCTAACCCTAACCCTAACCCCTGATCCTAACCCTAACCCTGACCCTAACCCTGACCCTAACCCTGACCTGATGCTAAACCCTAACCCTAATCCCTGACCTAACCCTAACCCCTAAAACTAACCCTAACCCCTCACCTTTACCCCAAACCACTAGAGCTAACCAAAGCCCTTAGCCTCTCAACCCTTACCATTAGATCTATACATGACCCCTCACCCCTCACCAGTAGATCTAACTCTAACTTCTAACCCTTCACCCCTAATCCCTAACCACTAGATCTAACCATAACCCTTCACCCCTAATCCCTAACCACTAGATCTAACCATAACCCTTCACCCCTAATCCCTAACCACTAGATCTAACCATAACCCTTTACCCATCATCATCAATGGTTAATCATGGTTCGTCCCGGGTTAATAACACCGTGTGTTTCCTGCTCCTCAGTGCATCCCGGCCAGCGAGGGCTGTGATGCCGTCAACCTGGAGACCATCATATCTATGATGATGTACTCCAAGACCTCCACCAAACCCCTGGTGGTGATCTTTGAGGAGGGGGACCCCTGGATGTCCTCAGGTCACTGCTGCACCTCACACACACCTCATACACACCTCATACACACCTCATACACACCTCGTACACACCTCGTACACACACTGCACACACACCTCATACACACCTCGTACACACCTCGTACACACACTACACACCATCATACACTCACACACCTCATACTGCACACCTCTCACAACACACCCA
>PIJE02001908.1:46544-94032 GCA_002895965.2 Coryphaenoides rupestris | reverse complement strand
CTACATTAACAACACGTGGGCGGCTTATTTATTGGCGCTACCGAGTCACTACTGCAGATCTGCTCCTTCATGACGGCTTTGTCCACCATCACTTTTTTTTTCAGAGGGCCGCAACCAGACTAATGAAACGGAACATGATGGTCATTATGGTATGCTGTTATTGCTGTATGCTGTTATAGTGGTGATGATGATGATGGTGATGATGGTATAGTATAGTTGTGAAATTTACAAATCATCAGCATTGGCGGGGATTCGTGCCTTCAACCAGGAGCTGGAGCTGGACGTGGAAATGAGAATAATAGGCGGTAAGGACGCCTGGGCGCACTCCTGGCCGTGGCAGGTGTCTCTCCGCTACGGGACCATGTCGACGTGTGGAGGGGCTATCATCTCCCCCTTGTGGGTCATCAGCGCAGCGCACTGTTTCCTCAGGTGGGGAACACAGTGACATGTCTCTCAGTGCAGAGGAAAACATTGTAACTTTGTGGTACAAAGCTAACTTAAAGCAGAGTTTAAAGAAAAAGTTTGTTTGTTTTTATAATCAGGTTGAAGACGGCCTCTTCTTGGACTGTCATGGCAGGAAAGCATAACCTGGATAATCCTCATGAATCTGCTCAACAGGTGACAGACCCTTTTAGTTTGCTATTGTACATAGGCTACTTATTTATTTATTTAGTGACACTTTTTGCTCATATTGGATCTAGGTTCATTGCTTCTGCTATCAGGCTACTAAATGCAGGTATTTTAAATGACCGTAACATTCTTTTATTCTTTAGACTGTTATTTATAGGAACTATAACAAAGGGGGGGTTATCTACTGCTGCTCGTTGTTGCTTGTATGTAGCTTTGACATTGTGTCATCTAAATTGTTGTGTTTTTGAGTTGTGTTGTGACTGGTAAGCTGCAAATGGATTGCCCTTCTGAGGATAAATGAAGATGTCTGAACTGAATTGAGGTCTGCTGCTACGACACTAAATGAATGACTCGTTTTAACGTTGTAGTTGGTGGAAGTGTCCCGGATCGTGAGCCACCAGAGCTACAGCAAGCAGTCCAAGGAGTTTGACGTGGCGCTGCTGAGGCTCCGGGAGCCCCTGCGGTTCAACACGTATGTCCGACCCATCGAGATCTGGATGAGTCCCGTGCAGCCCTCCATGAGCTGCACCGTCACCGGCTGGGGCTCCACAAGAGAGAGTAAAGTATTCACTCAAATTGTTTTCAGAATCCCCTCCCAAGCAAAGAAAATACATCTGCAGTAGCTCAGGAGGTAAGAGCGGGTGTGGCAACAGGAAGGTTGTAAGTAAGTAAGTCCTTTAATTGTCTCTCTCACGAGAGAAATTTGCTTTGGGCACACAGAGAGCATCGGCGACACATACATAAAAAAGAGGCCATACAAGCTACAAGACAAGACGTAGACCATTTTACATATTCACTATACATAGAACATAAAACACATGGTATTACCCAGGCACACGCATTATAAACACTATTATAAAAAACATAGTCTAAGCATGACCCAAGCGCACACACACACGCACCCCAACCACACACACACACACACACACACACACACACACACACACACACACACACACACACACACACACACACACACACACACACACACACACACACACACACACACAGTTCCTCCAATAAATAGTATAAAAAATGTGTCCATAAGGATGATTGCACTGCCCACCAGTTATTGCACTATTGCCCCACCATACTGTTGCACTGTTCCATCAGGGAAAGCTCCCATCATTAAGTAGCTTAATTGATAGCGGTACTAGGGAGAACTTGAATCTATTTAGCCTACATAATGGGAGCCGGTATCTTTTGCCCAGAGGCAACAGCTCATACTCCATGTTTAGGACATGAGTTGGGTCTGTGGCTATCTTAAATCCTAGCTTCCTAACTGTGTCCTCAAAAATCTCCTTTAAGGAGGATGGGGGCTGAGTCCCCATTATTTTCCCTGCCCTCTTAACAAGGTTCTGGAGTTGTGCTTTGGCTTTTACGGTCAGGTTACAGAACCATGTTGTGATGCCATAGCGTATTATGGACTCAATGGTAGCTCTGTAAAACAACAACATAATATACTTATCCACACCATGGATACTTCTACAGCTATTAGTATATAGCGTAAAGAGAATTGGAGAACTTACACACCCCTGTGGAGCTCCCATGTTAATATCCTTTATACTAGAGAGAGTAGAATTGACCCTCACCTGTTGCTGCCTTCCAGTGAAAGCAAAGTACCACTTAATAACGAAGGGGTTCACCTCCATTCGTTTGAGCTTTTTTAAAAGTATCTGGGGGAGAATCGTGTTAAAAGCTGAACTAAAATCCATGAACAATAGTCTGGCATAAGCCTTGGGGTTTTCAGTGTGTTTTAGTACAAGATGAGTTGTTGTGTTTAGAGCATCATCAGTGCCCCTGCTGTTCTGATAGGCAAATTGGTAAGGATCTAGGAGATGTTTTACCTCATTTTTAAAATGCCCACCATTATACGCTCAAAAACTTTCATTATTATCGAAGTCAGGGCCACAGGTCTAAAATCATTATTATCCTTTGGGCAAGGTTTCTTAGGGACTGGAATAATAATAGCTTTCTTCCAGCTTTTTGGAATTGTGTAAGTGTCAATGGAAAGTTGAAAGAGAGGGCTCCAAGCTGGAGTTAACTCCTGGGAAAAAGATTTAAGGAGGAAGGCAGAGATGCATCTGGCCCACTGGCCTTTTTTATATGTAGCCCCCTGAAAACCCTGGCAACCTCCTCAGGGTTAATTACAATTCTACTCAGTTCATCACATGTTACTGAGCTCAACACACTGTTACACTCCTCCAAAACCCCATTAGCATCACAATCAAAACGCAGATAAAAAATCATTCAGCTCATTTGCTGTCTCCATCTCATTTAAAACATGCAGTGCTTCCCCCTTGTTAAAGTTCAAAATGTCTTTTCACTGAATCCCAGAGCTGTTTACAGTTCTTGTTGGAGAAGGCCTCCCTAACACGCAGACTGTGCTGCTCCCGTGCATTCCTCAGCATCACCCGTAGCTCCTTTTGCGCGGATTTAAGTTCAATAACATTGTTGCTCCTGAATGCCTGCTGCTTTCGTCGTAAACACTGTTTGATTTCAGGCGTGATATAGTCCTTGTTATTCGGGTATGATTTAATCGTTCTCTTTGTAGTCACGGTATCAACACAGAAATCAATATATCCGGTGATGGCCTCAGCTATATTGTCTATGTCATCGTTGTCCTGATAAAAAAACGGTGGCAAAGAAACAACCACTTAACTCCTCTTTGCTACCATCCGGCCAGACACTGACAGTCTTTATAGTGGGCTTATTGCGTTTAAGGATAGATTTATACGTTGGAATCAGCCGGACTGTGTTGTGGTCCGAGTTCGCCAGTGGAGGTCTAATTTTTGAAGCATATGCGTCTTTGATGTTGCCATAGCATTTGTCCAGTATGTTATTCTTCCGTGTGCCTGCACTAACGTATTGGTAAAATCCAGGGAGGGCATATTCCATTTTACAATGATTAAAATCACCCAATATAAACATAGGTGCATCAGGCTTCATTTCAAGCTGTGAATGGACACAGTTGGCAATGCGTGAGGCTGCTTTGGACGCGTTGGCACTAGGTGGAATTTACACAATGTAGATAAAGGTCTTAGACTCAGACACAATAGTTCAAGATCGGGAGTGCAAAGCGAGTCCTTTACGGTGTAGTTTCGGCACCGAGTCATTGATATACGCGGTTGCTGGTTCGATCCCCGGGCTCCGCCTCCTAGCTAAGTGTGGAGGTGTCCCTGAGCAAGACACCACCTACCCCTAACTGCTCCTGATGTGTTGGTTGTTACCTTGCATGGTTGACACCGCCGTCGGTGTATGAATGGGTGAATGTGAGGCAATACTGTAAACTATGGATAAAAGCGATATATAAATGCAATCCATTTACAGTGTTGTAATGTAACGAAGTACAAATACTTTGTTACTGTACTTAAGTAGAATTTTCACATATCTGTACTTTAGTCGGAAGTTTCCGCGAGAATGTGGAAACTTCCAACTGGGAAAGTCTCACAACACCGACTAAGAAATCCAAGATGGCTGCTCCGTGCATCAACAGTTAGTGAAAGCTGTAGTAATATACTGTTTTTAGCACTTCTGTCTATTTGTGCCTCATAAAATCAGTCGTACACACAGTACTTTCCAACTTCTACTTGTGGACATGTTGCAACGGTGTTTGTAGGCGCAAAATGCCGCATAATACATTGTTGTTCAATTACATTTTATTTGTATGGCCCTTAATCACAATACAATCTCAAAGAGTTTTAAAGGCCAGATTATTATGGGCCAAGTAAAACAAGACTGGTAAAACAAGGCGTCCATCTTGGTTTTTTCCGACTTGTTAACTGGAACGCGGTCAACTCGGGTGTGACGTCATTCCCAGTTCCGACTTCTGAGGTAAATGGGACGCACCATAACTGTGACCATGAATGGTCAAGCATTGGTCAAAACATGACAGAAAAAATGTAATGAAAAATAACAAATTGAACAATTCGACAATGAGCATTGAGATTCGATTACGGTAACCAGAAAACCCATATGATCAGAACCTGCTAATTAAGGGATCTTTTAATATGTTCCTGGTCCGTCCCCCAGATGGTCCACGGGTCAACAGGCTGCAGGAGGTGAACGTGACGTGCCTGCCACTGCAGGACTGCAAACGCTTCTACAAGGGCCGCATCCACCCCAGCATGTTCTGCGCTGGGAAGCTGGAGGGGGGCGCCGATGCCTGCCAGGTGGGGGGAAGCTCGTCGTCTTTCGCAGGGGGTCTTCAAGTAAGGGGGTCGCAACCTGCTTGGGAGGTGGGTGGGCGACGCACAACATGAGAACTCCCAGAAACCCCTCAGAAGCCTTTTGTGACCGTGTCTGACCAGTCTTTTAGCTAACATCCTTTTTAATTATAAGAAACATTTCCACAACAATTAAATTCAACAATTTCCCTCTTCTAATTCTTCACTCTTTACAATAGCCCAGCTACAGATTAGGCAAAGGTTAAGGAAAGTGATGGCTGAAAGCGCTAATGCTGCGTTCCGTTCATACTCAGAAGTCGGAATTTCCGTCCGTCTTGGTTTTCCGACTTGTAACCAGAACACGGTCAACTCGGGTGTGTGCGACGTCATTCCCAGCTCTGACTTCCGACGTAAATGGAACGCAGCATAATGACCCATATCGGGCATAATTCCTTCATGTTTTGGTGCCATTTAATTCAACCTTCAAAGGATTTGGTGTTGCTTAAGAAAGCACCTCACTGTTTTGTTGTTGTTTTTGTTGTTGTGATATTAACGAACCCAATTGTCCAAAGTCTGAATAATTTGTTTTGTGGGGCCCCAGGGGGACTCAGGGGGCCCGCTGTCCTGCTACACGGGCGAGCGTTACCAGCTAGCGGGCGTGGTGAGCTGGGGCGTGGGCTGTGGCCGGGTGAAGCGGCCCGGCGTGTACACCAAAATCCAAGACCACAGTGACTGGATTTCCGACGTCATGTCGAGTGGGTACTCCGATGAGGGCCAACAATGTTGTTAAATAAATATATTTCTTCTGTCGTATAACATGTCTTTTCAAATTGCAGGTGATCAGAAAATGATGTACATCGATTCTGCAAATGTGGGAGGAAGTGAGTACCATTGCAAATATTGTTTTGGATATTCATCAGTCTCATTTCTTGATTTAATCGCAAGTGCAGACCATAACCTATGTAAAATTAACACACATTATTTGAATCGTGGTTAAATCTCCAGAGAAATAAACATGCCTAGAATCCAACGGAAGGATATCCAAGTTTACGGTCTGCTTTCCTCTCCCCTAGAGGGCGGTCCCTCTTGCGGTGAGGCCGAGACGCCTCACTGTCGCCTGAGTTCCCTCCCGGCGACGCTGGCCGTCTCCAACGACACCGGGGGTGGGCTGCGGGCGGGAGGGGTGAGCGAGGCCTGCCCCTACTCGTGGCCCTGGCAGGTGAGCCTGCAGTCTGAGGGCAGGCACTACTGCAGCGGCACGCTCATCCACAAGCGCTGGGTGTTAGCGCCGCACCACTGCAGGGCGAAGTGAGTGTCGCGTCCTGGGAATCCTGCTAGCCTACCCACCCAAAGCTAGTCAATGCCCACACACTGGCTAAAGCTAGCTTCAGGACCTGCCCAGTGGCTAAAGCTATCTTGCGGACCTGCCCAGTAGCTAAAGCTAGCTTACGGATCTGCCAGTGGCTAAAGCTAGTCAATACCCACACACTGGCTAAAGCTAGTCAATACCCACACACTGACTAAAGCTAGTCAATAACCACACACTGGCTGAAGCTAGTCAATACCCACACACTGGCGAAAGATAGTCAATAACCACACACTGGCTAAAGCTAGTCAACACCCACACACTGGCTAAAGCTAGTCAATACCCACACACTGGCTAAAGCTAGTCAATAACCACACACTGGCGAAAGATAGTCAATACCCACACACTGGCTAAAGCTAGTCAACACCCACACACTGGCTAAAGCTAGTCAATACCCACACACTGGCGAAAGCTAGTCAATACCCACACACTGGCTAAAGCTAGTCAATACCCACACACTGGCTAAAGCTAGTCAATACCCACACACTGGCTAAAGCTAGTCAATAACCACACACTGGCGAAAGATAGTCAATACCCACACACTGGCTAAAGCTAGTCAACACCCACACACTGGCTAAAGCTAGTCAATACCCACACACTGGCGAAAGCTAGTCAATACCCACACACTGGCTAAAGCTAGTCAATACCCACACACTGGCTAAAGCTAGTCAATACCCACACACTGGCTAAAGCTAGTCAATACCCACACACTGGCTAACGCTAGCTTAAGGACCTGCCCAGTGGCTAAAGCTAGCTAATGTTACACCACCAACACCATCCCTTCAGGGTGGGCGACATGGTCGTGCTGGGTGTCCACGACCTGCGCTTTATGGCATCGCAGAGCGTGCCCGTGGACGAGGTGTTGGACCAGGCCCAGGACGGCAGCTTCCCCCCCAACAATGACCTCTCCCTGATCCACCTCGGCGAGCCCGCCAGATCCGGTAAGCCCCACCGAGGTCTGATGATGATGATGACGTCTTGGCATTATTAATAGTATTTAGCATTGCGTAGCATATTGTATGTTCTTAGATGTTGGTAACGTGCTCAGAATGTCACGTCTGCTCTTATCTCAGCTATTATGCAGGCAACTTAGCAATTATGAAACTCATTCTATTAGCCTCACAACTATGAATGTTTGAAACCTGCTCTGTTCTTATCTTTATGTACCACAGTGATATATTGCTGTCTCCTTCAACTAATGTACTCTTTGTAAGTCACTTTGGATAAAACCATCTGCCAAATGCCCTAAAGATAAGATAAGATAAAACTTTATTGATCCTGAATTAAATTATTGTGCCAGAGGTTGCATAGCAATAGAATAAGAGTAATAAACAAGAGAAATAAACAATAGAATAATACAAATACAGTAAAAAATGTACAAATATTCAGTGAGTCTAAACCTAAGAGAAATATAAAAAATAAATTAATGTAAATGATGATACAAACCTGATCTTATACTTTTCATTATATGATCACTGATTTATATTACTCTTTATTGCACCCATTACTTTCATTACTGGGATTATTGTTACACTATTACCCTGGAACATCTGTAGTGATGAACAACAGGAAATGGCAACAGTGTATGTAAATACAAGGAACCGTTTCTGTGATGCTTCGGTCTAGTTCTTATTCTGCAGGGTTTTACTTGTCTTTGTACTGCCTACAACTCCCATGATGCCTTGTTTCTTTGCGGCCCACCAGGTGACTCAGTTTTCCCCATCTGTCTCCCCGACGACGACATTGAAGTGGACAACAGCTGGACGTGCGTCACAACTGGCTGGGGAGCTACAAAAGCTATGGGTAATATCTTAATAATGAACAGATTTAATGCTCCAAAATGACATTTATATTATTGGAAAGTATTGTTGCCGCTATAATGGTAAATGGATTGCATTTATACAGCACTTTTATCCAAAGCGCTTTACAGTATTGCCTCACATTCACCCATTCATACACCGACGGTGGTGTCAACCATGCAAGGTAACAACCAACACGTCAGGAGCAGTTAGGGTTAGGCGGTGTCTTGCTCAGGGACACCTCAACACTTAGCTAGGAGGAGGAGCCCAGGGATCAAACCGGCAACCTTCCTGTTTAGGGGTCGACCGATATGGCTCTGATGCAGTCGCCTGCAGTGTTTTGGCTCGACACGGCCATTTATAGTATCAATGGCCGTGTCCATTGATACTATAAATGGCCGTGTCGAGCCAAAACACTGCAGACTGATTGGCGACGTGTCAAATTTTGCTGGATGATATTGTCCCAGAAATTATTGCGATAAGCGATAATATTGCCGTTTTGAGACCATTTTCAACTAATATAATGATAATGGCATAATAATGCAAGTAGGCCTACACCCTTTCAAAGATCAATAAACTTTTATTTCTAAAGAATATTTAACACTGAAACTGGAAGACATTTTAAATATCCAAAATAAATAAACAAAACAACAAAAACAATAAATTAAATGGAATGGGTGATTATGCTTACACACGCACACAACCCCACTCTGACACCCATTATACCCATGACACACACGCACCCCAAACCCCCTCCTCACACACACACACAGTTCCTCCAATAAATAGTATAAAAATGTAGTCGATAAGGATGATTGCACTGCCCACTAGTTTATTGCACTCACAGGGCTGCACTCTGTGTAACGCCAGGGGTCCGCCTCCCCACACAGACCATGCGGCTGACTAGTGAACTGACACGACACGAGGGTTTACTCCTCATTACGGTTGGTGTGGTGGTGTGTGTGTTGTGTGGTGTGGTGTGGTGTGTTGTGTGTGTGTGTGTGTGTGTGTGTGTGTGTGTTGTGTGTGTTTTGGGCGTGTGTGGGGGGGCGGGGCGGGGTCGTTGGTGTTTCTTCGGGGTTGTTGGGGTTTTTGGTGTGTGTCTGAGTGGTTGGTTGTTTTGGTTGTGGTTTTGTGTGTGGTGTGTGGGTGGTTGTGTTTTTTGTGGTGTTTTTTTGTTTTGTTGGTGTGGTGGTGTGTGGTTGTGTGTGTGTGTGTGGTGTGTGTGTGTGTGTGTGTCAACAACAGAGTGTGTTTACAAGCTGCCTGCTGAACAAGCAAGTTACAATAGATCATTTCAAACAATGTCATGTTCAATATTTGAACATCTATCTTGGTTTACTTATTTTTACTGAATGTATCTTACTTGTATTGTGATTTTAGATGTTATGTCTCTATTACTTTTAGGATGCCTTCTGGTGAAGGGCACCAGAGAGCTGTCCCGGTCTGGGTCAGGTTCCCAGTCTGGGTCAGGTTCCCGGGCGGGGTCGGCGACGCCCGAAGCCGGTCATCGCATCGTGGTGCTTGAAAAACGGTGGCAGACCCTGATGTAGTCACTCATCTTCCCAGGTTTACCCCAAAAAGAAACCTTAGTGTTCAATCCCCTCTCGATGTTGGTAATCCATCACCAGGTGACATTTTTTCTCATTTTTTGGATTTGGAAATCATTAAGACCAAAACCGCCTGGACATGAGGAGAAAAAAGAGGCCACAGAATGGACACTAAATGCCCAAGGCTCACAATCTTTTGTGGAGTGATATATTACTTGTCATTGAATATATTGAATATGTCAAATCCTTTCGTCATGGACATTCAAAGTGTTTTCAGTAAAATCCTGTAAAAATCCAATTCCGATTATTATTTTTTCTTGATTAATAAAAAATATTTTTTATTTGCCTAAAATATTTGTCCTGTGTTTTATTATGATCATAATCATAACTAATTAAAGGAAAAAAATCACAAAATCATTCAATGATCATGAAAATTCTTAAATGATCATTTTTAATTTTCATTCACATTTGCATATTGATGACTTCATAAATTATGACGCATTGCTCTCCCCTACATGAAAGTAGATAAGCTGCTTTTATAAATAAAAAGTATCGGTATCGGCAATATTGGCCCTGTATTTACTTCGTATCGGATCGATATCAAATTTTGCAGTATCGCCCACCCCTACCCGGAAGTGTTCTCGCTCCGCCCATCGAGGGCGCATCGGATGGTGACGTCACACACATCCCATCATGCATTTCGGCATTCCAGCGAGGAGCGGGAAGGCGACTTGTTGATCCAAACACAGTTTCAGTCTTTATGGTCGATAAATAAAGAGTTGTACATAAAGTGGTCATATGCAGGTAAGATGTTATTTAGACTTAAGGTGACACACTAAAGCTTATAATGGTGGTCAGATCAATGCCTTCTTCTTAATATTACATTGCTGCATAGTTGGATCACTCTTGTGACTTTACTTGGAGACAGCCATCACATTTGGCACATTTCTTTCTGATCAGAATAGTTGGTGATAAATAGATGCGTCTTTCCACTTTACGAGGTGTTTTTAAAAAGACAAAACGGTTAATGTACACAATATTTTGTAATTAATCAGAAAAACAATATTGATTATGCAGTTATATTATACCGTTGGCTCGTGATGTACACAAAATTATTGGCTCAAGACACGTATTGCGCAATACCCTGAAGAAAATGCATCGTATGAAAGTGAACGTTCACCCCAAATACACAAGTCCGTCTTTTTCATTCTTGGTCTTGAGAAACGCCCTGTATCTTCGCTTTCACATGCAAGACTTCCCAGATTGAGGACCCGTTACCGACCCTGGCTGTCCCGGACCATCCTCTGTCTGCTCCTACAACATTTATTTATATAAAAACCACAATAACACACGTAAAGAACTAATTCTATCATAAACGGTCTCTCACACACACACTTTACTGATGATTTTTATGCTGGTGTGTCTTCAGATTACTAGAGTATTTAAAGGTTTTCCCACACTGCTGACAACAGTACGGTCTCTCTCCTGTGTGAATGCGCTGGTGTGACTTCAGCTCACCAAGACTCTTAAAGGTTTTCCCACACTGCTGACAACAGTACGGTCTCTCTCCTGTGTGAATGCGCTGGTGTATCTTCAGCTCACCAAGACTCTTAAAGGTTTTCCCACACTGCTGACAATGGTACGGTGTCTCTCCTGTGTGAATGCTCTGGTGTGTCTTCAGATGACCAAGAGTCTTAAAGGTTTTCCCACACTGCTGACAACAGTACGGTCTCTCTCCTGTGTGAATGCGCTGGTGTGTCTTCAGATAACCAAGACTCTTAAAGGTTTTCCCACACTGCTGACAACAGTACGGTCTCTCTCCTGTGTGAATGCGCTGGTGTTCTTCAGCTCACCAAGACTCTTAAAGGTTTTCCCACACTGCTGACAACAGTACGGTCTCTCTCCTGTGTGAATGCGCTGGTGTTCTTCAGATGACCAAGAGTCTTAAAGGTTTTCCCACACTGCTGACAACAGTACGGTCTCTCTCCTGTGTGAATGCGCTGGTGTGTCTTCAGATCACCAAGACTCTTAAAGGTTTTCCCACACTGCTGACAACAGTACGGTCTCTCTCCTGTGTGAATGCGCTGGTGTGACTTCAGCTCACCAAGACTCTTAAAGGTTTTCCCACACTGCTGACAACAGTACGGTCTCTCTCCTGTGTGAATGCGCTGGTGTGTCTTCAGATTACCAGAGTGACTAAAGGTTTTCCCACAATGTTCACAAGATTGGCGTCTGGCTCCGTCTGCTGGAATCTGGAATCTCGTGTTTTGGACGGTTCCTGGGGAGGCTCTGATTGGCTCTTGAGAGGAGGCTGCATCCAATGGGAGGACACTAGTCTCAGGACAGGGGAATACCTGCGCTGGTGTCAGCTGGGATTTCACCTCTAGGAGAGAGAATCATTTATACATTAGCCTATACTGTAATATTTTAATTGATTAGTTTTAAACATTGAACAGACAAACTACACACCATAACTATCTGTATATTTTGAGAAAGGGAGGAAAAGGGGAGAAAGACACACACACACACACACACACACACACACACAGTGAAGAGAAGCCGTGGTGGGATCAAACCATACCTGATGGGACCTCCTCCTCTTCTTCCTCCTCCTCCTCTTCCTCCACCTCCACCTCCTCCTTGACTGCAGAGCTCCTCTCTGCTCCTCCTCTGGTTGGATGGGTCTCTCCAGAGACAGACAGCTCCTCGTTACTCCAACCCGGCCCTGAGGGAATCTGATAGACAGACCACCCCACGGAGAGGGAGATAAGAAGTTAGCTAGGAGTCCCACCTGCTTTATAAGTGTGGCTAGGACACTCCTCACACAAGGAGGAGGTCCTCCTGGGTGGATGTGAGCTGGAAGGTGAGGATGTGTGTCAGTGTGTCTGAGGAGCCTCCTCCATGTGGGGACACTCTGTAGAAGGACAGAGTGCCAGCAGGCCGGTCCACATACACTCCTACTCTGTTGGAGCCGGAGACGGATGTCTGTTGGACTACCGTTGTACCAGACAATGTAACAAGCATCACCACAATAAAGACTCCAGGACTTGTTGTTCCATCCAAGCCTGCTTTCAACACCCCCTCCTCTCCTTGTGATTCCTCTGTATGTCACTCCTACATCAACCCTTCCATCCCACTCTACCTCCCAGTAACAGCGGCCAGTCAGACTCTCTCTACACAATACCTGGTGCTGGTAGTCAAATCTCTCTGGGTGATCAGGATACGACTGCTCCTCTTTAACCACCACCACCTTTCTGTTGTCCTCAGACAGAGAGAGTTCTCTGTGGGCTGTGTTTGGGTCCAGTGTGATTTCACAGCCATCTGATGGGAGAACAAGACACGATTAGGCTGCTAAATACACAGATTACATTGTTCATTTAGATAATGTAAAGATGTACGAGTATGTAGTGTAGAGTATGTTTGCTTTAGTAGGGCTGTCTTAATAGTAATAATCTAAAATACGGATATAATTACTATCATGATTATCATCATATAATTTAGGTTGGTTCGTCTGTCAGAGACTTTCCATCTTAAAGTGAACTCCGACTGGAGGAATAATACCTTTAAATGATAAACATTTGCTTCAGCTATAAAAACGTGATCTTAAAAATACTCTAGACTGTTTAGTTTTTATAAATTTCGAAAATGTAATTTCACTCGAACGTCGCCATTGTTGTTTACGTTGCAATGCATTCTGGGTAATGACGTCAAATGGTTGCTTCGGTGTGGTGTCGGCCCCATCTAGCGGTACATTCGCAATGTCTTCCGTTCAGCCTTTTCACTTTGAACCCGAGCGCATTAAAGTTATAATGTATCAATCCTTATGCCTCACTGGCATTTTGATATTAAATATCAAATATTATGAGGCACAAGGGCTCAAATAATACATTATCTGAGTGTTGTGTTTATCTTGCACAGTGTAATTTCTGACCAATATAAAAAATCATACAAATACACCAAATGTCACCCTTCAGTTATTTTTCACATATTCAATATTAGAACACCCGACCCTGAACAGGATATCTGTTGACGCAATCAAACGTGATCAACTTGTTTTGTTTGATTTACTATGTTTAGTATATATTATTATATAATGTGTAACGCACTATTCAAATCTATATTAGAATACGTTTGATCCCGATGCTTACTGTGAACAGCTTCTGACAGAGAGCGGAGCTCTTTGCAGCAAACGCTCTCTCTCTCCCAGTTGGCATTGGCAAGCAACTGCTGTACAAACAGCAGCTATTTTGGCCCACTCTCCTCTTCATCCATCTGATCTTCCTCATTTTCAAGTGCATTTTGAGTGATTTCTTCTCTGTCAATGCGCTCAGGTTCAAATTGAAAAGGCTGAACGGAAGACATTGTGAATGTACCGCTAGATGGGCCGACACCACACCGAAGCAAATATTTGACGTCATTACCCAGAATGCATTGCAACGTAAACAACAATGGCGATGTTCGAGTGAAATAATTTTTCGAAATTTATAAAAACTAAACAGTCGAGTATTTTTAAGATCACGTTTTTATAGCTGAAGCAAATGTTTATCATTTAAAGGTCTATTATTCCTCCAGTCGGACTTCACTTTAAGAGTTAGTGTGTGTTTTGATGACTAAAACACAATACTTACACTTCTTTAGACCTGGTTTCGTCATCTCCATGTTCAGTGTCTCCTTCAGCTGATCCAGGGATCTCCTCACGGCCTCTACGTATGACGGAGCTTGGACCTCCACCCCCATCCAGTCCCTGGTGGGTGGAGGGTTCTTCAGGGATCTGAAGGTCTGGAGGAAGTGGAGGTGGTCTTCAGTGTGTGAAAGCTGCTTCACCTCTGAGCTTCTAGTGGTCAGATCTTCTATTTCCTGCTCCAGCTCTTTGAGGAGGCCTTCAGCTTGTTTCTGTGTGGATTCTAGTTCCTCTTTAATCGTTTGGTTGAGATCATCCCGGCACTTTTCAATGTGGCGCGTCAGAGCAGTGAGAACCAGCTCACCATCGGCTATGTCTCTGTCTGCGACTGCTTGGCTGAGGTCTACTGCGTCATTGATCTCCTGGATTTTTCGTCGTCTCTCCTGGATCTCGTGCTGAACTTTATTCTCTAACTTCCCGAGCTGGGGTGCCTTCACATCATATTCCTCCTTTAGAGGTACGACAGGATGGGACTTGTGGTCCCCTTCTGTGCAGCACTGACACACACCCACCTGTTCAGTCCGGCAGAAGAGCTCCAGAAGTCGGCCGTGTTTCTGACACATCCTGTCTTCCAGACGGTCCAGAGGCTCGACCAGCCGATGTCTCTTCAGAACTGCGACTCTCAGATGTGGCTCCAGGTGAGTGTGGCAGTCAGAGGTAAGACACACTAGGCAAGACTTCACGGCCTTCAGCTGGGTCCCGGTACAGACGTTACAGGGAACATCTCCTGGTGCAACACAAGGCTGATGAACCATCTCTGATAAGAGGGTATTGACCTGTAAATCACATTGGTTGACTTATTAAGAAAATCTTGTCACAATACATTTCATGGATTCAAGAGATGACATTTCAAAATTGTCAAGTGACTAAAATTGTCATAGTGACATCACAAGTGGGAGTGTCCACCCAGATGTATGATGACTAGATCACTTGGTACAGTATGTCTAATCACGCTCACACCAGGGCCCTGTTTCAAGGAGCTGGATTTCCGGGTTAACCCTATAAGTTAAGTCAGAATTCGGGTAATGCCGGAATTTTGGGTTTCAGAAACCAAGCTTAGACTGACCTTGGTTCAGTTACCGTGGAGACTCATGCTGTGAGCCTAGCCTGGAGCAAACCTGCTATATAGCAAGTGTAGGTCCTATGGTTGGGTATCAGCTTATAATTAACTATTATTACATTATTATTAATCTGAATGAATAATATCGGGCAACGGGAGATTGTGGACCAATAGCCGGACAGTGGATTAGGTCTCATAAAATATACTAAACTGAATTGTGACTGTGATTACTCATTAGTTAATAATTATAATCAAAATGACCATGAACAGTTAGTAAGGTTTGAATAATTCAGAGTTCTTTCTGCAACAGAGGCTGGCTTCAACACAATATAGAAGCAAAGGCCACTAGGAGGACTTGTACTTCCAACACAAGATGTTCAAGGTCCCACAAGGCGGTGGTTGAGGTCCATGTGGGAGGGAGTGATAACAAAGAGATGTACGGAATGAGAGGAATCACTTGGAACACTAATATCAACACACTAACACGGGATGAAGCACTTGGTGAGTAAAAGAGGACACAATACAAGGGAGAGAAGCACACATGTGACGACAATGGATGGGAATCCACTCGGACTTGAGACAATCATTGTAGCGGACTGATGGTCTAATGGTCTTTATTTGTTTTCTTCATAGACCAAGAAGAGCTCAACACAAACTAAACTAACAGACGACAAAGTCACGCATTAGACTCTGTTAACAGCACAACGTTAGCAAATAGGCTGGAAAAATAAAGGACATTATGAGACACAAATGAATGCAATGAACGAACCTTGTTGCGTCTCTGGACTGGAGCTAAACTGTTGATCACAAACACGTGACTCCCCGTTGATCTGGATCGTTCTTCTCTCTCCGGACTCTTACGGTTGTCGCGTCGATTCCCTCCGTTTGTCTGCGCTCCGTTTCCGCACAGTGTCTTTTCAAAATAAAAGTACCCGTTATGTGCAGCTTCGAGTGGTCATCTACTGTGGCTGGAGTTTGTCTTGGATTTATCAATACTCTGACATTCGTAAGAGGGAGATCAGGAAGACCGAAGTTTGAAAGTTAAAGACGTTATTTGTCACGGCCAATAGTGACACAAAGCCTGAGTCAAATCTGCAGAGAAGACTGACACACCCTCCTCAGACTCTGTCTTATATACACTGTCACATGGTCATGCTATACATTCCAAAACCCCTTTATGGTTCCCGCAACAAAGTACTATACTGTAGTGCCGGAGGAAAAGAAGGACGTAGGCAGTGTAAACTAACTGTTTTTAATCAAAACAAACATGTATCACTCACAGTGAAATGGCAGAATTAGTTCGCCTACGTTAGAGTCCAGAACAGGAAGTGCAACAGCAATAATAGTCCCCTCTGGCCCCAGTGCCAGATCTGGTTCCCCCCCACTACACAACCCACAGCAAGAGGAGAACATGAACCCATTATGTAGTCACTACACCAGCCCCCCCAGTGTTCACCTCAATATTCAAAACCCTCGTGGCGAGGAGGGCGTATGGCCCGGCCCCTACGACTGTAGGTAAAGTCAGGAGGTGCGGGAGGAGGTGTGACATTGTCCATCACATCCACTTGTTGGGCGGGGCGGGGGGCAGCAACAACCGGGGGGTCGCGAGTTGTGGGGGCTCGTTGGGGTTGGAGTTGGGGGACGGCCACGGCGTGGCAGGGGGGGTAGGATGGGAGGGCGGCCCCGGCGCGGTGGCAGGGCCAAGTCCGGGGGCAGTTCAAGGTCCAAGTGGGCCGGTTTGAGGCGATCAAAGGCTTACCTCCCATGTCAACCATGAAGTTCTTGGCTCCTGCCTTGATGACACGGAAGGGCCCGTCATAGGGAGGTCGTAGTGGAGTCCTGTGGCCGTCGTGGCGGATGAAAACGTAACCCGCCGAGTGCAGCTCCGGGGGCACCCGCGAAGCAGGGGCGCCATGCTGCGTAGTCGGGACCGGGGCGAAGGCCCTGGCGCTGTCCAGCAGGGAGGCGCGCTGAGCGGAGGCGGACCAGGGCTCTGTCGACTTGGGAATGAAGTCACCGGGGACCCGCAGCGGCTGTCCGAACACCAGCTCGGCTGAGGATGACTGGAGGTCCTCCTTAGGCGCCGTCCTAAGCCCAAGCATGACCCACGGCAGTTTGTCGAGCCAGTTGCTGTCCGTGAGGCTAGCTCGAAGGGCAGCCTTCATGGAGCGATGAAAGCGCTCAACCAGTCCGTTAGCCTGCGGGTGGTAGGCGGTAGTGCGGTGGAGCTTGACCCCCAGATTCTCTGCTACCGCTGCCCACAGATTCTCTGCTACCGCTGCCCAAACTGCGGGCCACGGTCAGAGGAGAGATCAGCAGGGGTGCCGTAGCGGGAGACCCACACCGCGATGAACGCCCGGGCCAGGTCGGGGGCCGTCGTTGAGGAGAGCGGGACTGCCTCCGGCCAGGATGTCTGTGGTGAACTCTGAGATGTAGGAGAGCTGGCGCTGCTGGCGGTCTGACCACGGCTCTGTGACCTTGGACATGGCGTGTGTGAGCGGCTTGTGGTCCACGTAGGCCGTAAACTCGCGGCCTTCCAGTAAAAAACGGAAGTGTCTGACCGCGAGCCACAGCCCGAGGAGCTCCCTGTCGAAGGTGCTGTACTTGCGCTCTCTGGGAGACAGCTGGCGGCTGAAGAAAGCGAGTGGCTGCCAGGCATCGCCGACCCACTGCTCGTACACCGCACCCACAGCAAAGTCAGACGCGTCCGTGGTGAGAGCGGTGGGCGCAGAGGGCGAGGGGTGGGCCAACATGGCAGCGCGGGCCAGGGCCGCCTTGGTGTCCTGAAAGGCCTTGACACGCTCCGCCGTCCAGTCGACCGGTTGCTTCAGAGTCTTGCCCTTCTGGGCGTCGTACAGCGGTTGCAGGATGTGAGCAATGTGGTGGAGGAAGCGATAGTAGAAGGTCACCATCCCGATGAACCCCTTGAGCTCGCTGACTGTGCGGGGGCGTGGGAAGGCAGCGACGGCTTCCACCTTCGAGGGGAGGGGGGTCACACCCTCTGCGGTGACCCGGTGCCCGAGAAAGTCTATGGCGTCCCGTCCGAACTCACACTTCGCCGGATTGACAATCAGCCCATGTTGGCTGAGCCGCGTGAAGAGGGTCCGGAGGTGGGACAGGTGCTCCTCTTCCGTGGTGCTCGCGACGAGGATGTCATCCAAGTAGACGAAGAGGAAGGGCAGGTCCTGGAGCACCGAGTGCATGGGGCGTTGGAAGGTCTGCGCCGCGTTCTTCAGGCCGAACGGCATCCGCAGAAACTCGAAGAGTCCAAAGGGCGTGACGACGGCTGTCTTAGGGACGTCCTCGGGGTGCACCGGCACCTGATGGTACCCCCGTACCAGGTCCACTTTGGAAAAAAAGCGTTTCCCCGCCAGGTGCGCTGAAAAATCCTGGATATGCGGGACCGGGTAGCGGTCAGGCTTGGACGCGTCGTTGAGGCGGCGGTAGTCCCCACATGGGCGCCACCCGCCGTCTGGCTTAGGGACGATATGTAGGGGAGACGCCCAGGGGCTGTTCGAGCGCCGAACGATGCCCACCTGCTCCATGTGCGCAAACTCTGCCCTGGCGACGGACAGCTTCTCCGGGTTGAGGCGCCTGGCCCTGGCGTGGAGGGGAGGCCCGTTGGTCTCGATGTGGTGCTCCACTCCGTGTTTCACCGTGGGCGCGGAGAAGGTGGGCTTAGTAAGGTCGGGGTATTCAGCGAGCAGCCGAAGGTACTGGTCGCTTTCGGCAAGCGTGTTGGACAACCCGCTGTAGACCGCCTCCCCCTGCGTACAGGCAAAGGAAGCGAAAGTCTGTGAGTTGACTAGGCGCCTGTTCCCCACGTCCACTAACAGGTTATGGGCGCACAGAAAATCTGCGCCAAGGAGGGGAAGTGTGACAGCTGCGACGACAAAATCCCAGGTAAAGCGTTGTCCTCCGAAGCACACGTCCACCGCTCTAGTGCCGTAAGAACGGATAGGCGTGCCGTCCGCACCCACCAACTGCGGACCCTGCTCTCCCTTCGCCACCTCCGATTTCCCTGACGGAATGATGCTCCACTGGGCACCTGTGTCACAAAGGAACCTGCGACCGGAGACAGTGTCTTGTATGAAGAGCAGCCTGTTGGCGACACCAGCGCTCAGGGCCACTACCGAGCGCCGGCTCCGTCGTTTCCCGTCGGCTTCGGTCCGAAGGTGCAAGGTGAGCGGCACCGCTTGGCCTTGGCGCCAAAAGTGGCATGGTAGAAACAATGGCCCGCAGCGTTACCCTGCTGGCCAGAGGGTCTGGCGTCGTCCTTCGTCCTCCTGCGACGGTCCGGTGGCGGGGCAGCCGCGGGAGCTAGCAGGTCGGGGGACCGTTGAGGCATGGCCAAGACGAAGCGGTCCGCCTCCCTGGCCAGGGCGCGGGGTCCTACGATGGTGGTGTTAGCCAGCGCCATCCTGACCTGAGCTGGCAGTGTGCGCATGAACAGCTCTGTGAAGAGGATCATGGGGTCTTCTGTACCGAGCAGGTTTAGCATCCTCTCCATGCGTGCAGAGGGCCTCTCGTCTCCCAAGTCCGACATGGCAAATAGGCGACGCACCCTCTCCGCAGTGGACAGTTCAAATGTCTCCAGGAGCAGGGCCTTGAGGCGTTGATATTTGTTTGTTGTCGGGGGGTCAGACAAAAAACCTACCACACGAGCTGCGGTGGAGCTGCCCAACATAGCCACGGCATGGTTATACCGGTCGTCATCGTCGGTGATGTTGCTCTTGTTGAAATGCGCCTCTACAATAGCAAACCATGCAGCAGGCGTTGAGTCCCAGAACTCTGGTAGTTTGAGAGTGGGAGTGTGCGCACCACGCGTCATCCTGACAGGGGATGGTGATGGCTGCCGCTGTTGTGAACGTCCTCCTCGACCGGCCATCTTGTTGAATTGCAGTGTTCGCTCGCTAAGTTTTTGTAAACAAATAAATAACAAAAACGAACGTCGGGGTCACCAGTGTAGTGCCGGAGGAAAAGAAGGACGTAGGCAGTGTAAACTAACTGTTTTTAATCAAAACAAACATGTATCACTCACAGTGAAATGGCAGAATTAGTTTGCCTACGTTAGAGTCCAGAACAGGAAGTGCAACAGCAATAATAGTCCCCTCTGGCCCCAGTGCCAGATCTGGTTCCCCCCCACTACACAACCCACAGCAAGAGGAGAACATGAACCCATTATGTAGTCACTACAATACATAGATTCTCTCTCTCCCGTACCTGGCCCAAGATAGCACCCTGTTAAGCTTGGCTTGTGTCCATCTGTTCAGCTTGACTATAATTTTTCCCCCAATTTTTTTTTTTTATTTGACATAAGAATCAAATGTAATTTTAAAATAAAGCTTCAAAGGAGTCAAACATGAGGAGGACTTGAACCCGAGTGTCCTGAGTGTTAAGCCACAGCTCTGTCTGCTGCTCCACATTTTTTGTTTGTTTATTTGACAATAATATAATTTAACCCAAACCCATAGGCCTACCCCTACCTTAACCCCTAACCACTAACCCCAACCAGTGGCGGATACAGAAAGTGGCTGATGGATAGGCCTGGAAAAATCTGGGTGGGCCTGAGTGAAGCTCATCAACGCACGTTTTCTTCAACAGGCTTAGACATTTACAATACAATAGAATGTGTGTGTGTGTGTGTGTGTGTGTATGGATGTGTGAACTACTTTAACACGATACGGAAATGTCGCGCTGCGTCAGCCCGTGAAGAAAGCGTGAACTACGATGTGTTTCACATCTCTAAAGACACACACTATGAAACACATGACAATGAAACATGAAAGTTTGTATCCAAATCTGTATTCAGGCAGCACTTAATTTTAGCAACAAATGTAACAGAATTGTTTCAACAAATGTAACAGAAACAGAAGCGGCGCTCCCACTTCTAAAAGTAGTTTAATTTTGGCCACGCAGAAAAATGAATTCTGTTGCTTATTTGAAAAATGAAAATGAAATAATGTCTGCAGTTGCAGCATAGATGATTAGGAAACGTCAAGGAAAGAGTTGATCGTGGCATTTACACTGACTGCTGTAATAATTATAATTTTATAAAATCACAACGGGCCGATGGAGACAAACAATCACATCCAGCGTTGTCTCCAGTTGGTTTCAATGGCATCTCCACACTTTTTAGAGATTATTAATACATAATTCTAACGATTCCCCAAGACAAAACAATTCACATTTAAGGTAATTATGAATCTGAATGGGTGGGCAAGCTGTCAATAGATCCCAGACAGACAACCCATAGATCCGCGCCTGACCCCAACACTAAACCTAACCCTAAACCTAACCCCCGTAAATCTAGCCCTAACCTTAACCTGAACCCCAAACCACAACCCTACACCTTAACCCCAATCTTTGCTATTAACTCGGACATAAAGTTCCGTGAATTTGCACGTCATGACTGTTTGATCCAAATAAAAATCACCTGTAATGTAGACGTTTATAAACTGGTCGATAACAGCTATAGCCCACTTCGAGCACTGGCTGTAGTAATGTATGTTCGCCACAAGAGGGGGACGTTGTACCATTAATCAGTGTGTACTTGATCTATAATTACTATTCAGTGCCACAAGGTACCCCACTAGGACCACTGGGCGTTTCTTCCCGACCATATGGACCACCGGTTCACATTTATAAACTGCGAAATAAAATTGCCACACACGTTATGTCGTGTGTCCATACATCAGTTGTAGTAAAATGAACAATCGGTCTCTAAAGCTATGATTCCATATCTTTATTGTTCCCCAGGGGGAAATTCACAAGCTACTCAGCCATTATGTAAAGTAAGATTTACATTTAGGGCGTTTTGGCTGATATCAATGTGGCTATTAAATGTTTATAGCCTCCAAAACGTAAAGAGTTATTACACGTGGACCGATGTTTCCATTCTAGGTAACAGAAAGGCTTTGTGTCGGCGTGTCTGACTACAATGCAGCCGAACCCAAGGCGCGTCGTGCGGTGAACGGAAGTGTTCTCCTCCGCCCATCGAGGACGCATCGGATGGTGACGTCACACATATCCCATCATGCATTTCGGCATTCCAGCGAGGAGCGGGAAGGCGACTTGTTGATCCAAACACAGAGTTTCAGTCTTTATGGTCGATAAATAAAGAGTTGTACATAAAGTGGTCATATGCAGGTAAGATGTTATTTAGACTTAAGGTGACACACTAAAGCTTATAATGGTGGTCAGATCAATGCCTTCTTCTTAATATTACATTGCTGCATAGTTGGATCACTCTTGTGACTTTACTTGGAGACAGCCATCACATTTGGCACATTTCTTTCTGATCAGAATAGTTGGTGATAAATAGATGCGTCTTTCCACTTTACGAGGTGTGTTTTTAAAAAGACAAAACGGTTAATGTACACAATATTTTGTAATTAATCAGAAAAACAATATTGATTATGCAGTTATATTATACCGTTGGCTCGTGATGTACACAAAATTATTGGCTCAAGACACGTATTGCGCAATACCCTGAAGAAAATGCATCGTATGAAAGTGAACGTTCTCCCCAAATACACAAGTCCGTCTTTTTCATTCTTGGTCTTGAGAAACGCCCTGTATCTTCGCTTTCACATGCAAGACTTCCCAGATTGAGGACCCGTTACCGACCCTGGCTGTCCCGGACCATCCTCTGTCTGCTCCTACAACATTTATTTATATAAAAACCACAATAACACACGTAAAGAACTATTTCTATCATAAACGGTCTCTCACACACACACTTTACTGATGATTTTTATGCTGGTGTGTCTTCAGATTACCAGAGTGTTTAAAGGTTTTCCCACACTGCTGACAATGGTACGGTCTCTCTCCTGTGTGAATGCGCTGGTGTGACTTCAGCTCACCAAGACTCTTAAAGGTTTTCCCACACTGCTGACAACAGTACGGTCTCTCTCCTGTGTGAATGCGCTGGTGTATCTTCAGCTCACCAAGACTCTTAAAGGTTTTCCCACACTGCTGACAATGGTACGGTGTCTCTCCTGTGTGAATGCGCTGGTGTTTCTTCAGCGCACCAAGACTCTTAAAGGTTTTCCCACACTGCTGACAACAGTACGGTCTCTCTCCTGTGTGAACGCGCTGGTGTGTCTTCAGCTCACCAAGACTCTTAAAGGTTTTCCCACACTGCTGACAATGGTACGGTCTCTCTCCTGTGTGAACGCGCTGGTGTGTCTTCAGCTCACCAAGACTCTTAAAGGTTTTCCCACACTGCTGACAAATAAACTTTATGTCCGAGTTAATAGCAAAGATTGGGGTTAAGGTGTAGGGTTGTGGTTTGGGGTTAAGGTTAAGGTTAGGGCTAGATGTAATTGTTATATCAAATGAAACAAAAACAGTGTCCAAAATCTGTAGTCCCTGTGGAGCAGCAGACAGAGCTGTTGGTTAATCCTCTGGACAGGCAGGTTCAAGACCTCATGTTTGACTCCATCAAAGCATTATTTAAATTAGATTGTTCTGTCAAATAAACCAAAAATCAGTGTAAAAGCTGTATTCCCTGACGGATGTGTTTGGGGTTATGTTTGGGGTTATGTTTGGAGTTGGGTTAAGGTGAGGGTTTAGGGTGTTGGTTTATTTGACATAATTTAATTTAACCCTAACTCTGGCCCTACTCCTAAACCCAACCCCCCAAATCTAACCAAGCTAAAACTCACCCTAAACCCAAACAAACCTGACAGGGAATACAGTTTTTTAACATAACAAGCTAATTTCATTTAAATGCTTACATAAGGCTTCTATGGAGTCAACCCTGCGTGTCCAGAGCATTAACCTAGAACTCTGTCTGCTGTTCCACAGGGACTACCGGTCATGCAATGTTTTTTGGTTTATTTGACATGACAATTGAATGTAATTAAAATATATACATAAGGCTCTAATGAAGTTGAACCTCAGTGTCAAGAGCATTAACCTACAGCTCTGTCCACTGCTCCACAGGGAGTGCAATGTTATAATTTTTTATTTTACATAATAATAAAATGTAAGTGTTTACATAAGGTTTCCAAGGAGTCAAACATAATGAGGCCTTGAACTTGAGTGTCCCGAGCATTAACTTGCAGGACTGCTCCACAGGGACTACAACGTTTTTGCAGTTCTTTTGGTTAATTTGACATAACAATCTAATTTAAATGTTTACATCAGGCTTTGATGGAGTCATAAACAAGCAAGACCTGAACAAGAGTGTCCAGAGTGTTAAGCTAGAGCCTTGGGGGGGCGCGCGCCCCGGGCGGGGGGGGTCACTGCCCTCCTACAGGGACTCACATGTAGTTTCTTCTTATTTTTTGTTTATTTGACATGAACAAGTATAATTTAATTACCCGTAACTCTAACCCTAACCCGAACCCCAACAATGTATCTCTCTCTCTCCCTTTATCTATATATCTATATATATCTCTCTCTCTCCCTCTATCTATTTATCTACCTCTCTATCTCCCTCCCTGTACTGTATCTATCTATTTATCTCTCTCCCTCCCTCCCTCTATTTATCTATCGCTCTATCTCTTTATTTATTTATCTGTCCCTCTATCCGCCCTCTATCTCCCTCCCTCTATCTATTTCTCTATCTCCATCCCTCTATCTATTTCTCTATCTCCATCCCTCTATCTATTTCTCTCTCTCTCCTCCCTCTATCTATTTCTCTATCTCCATCCCTCTATCTATCTCTCCTCCCTCTATCTATTTCTCTATCTCTCCTCCCTCTATCTATTTCTCTATCTCTCCTCCCTCTATCTATTTCTCTATCTCCATCCCTCTATTTATTTCTCTATCTCTCCTCCCTCTATCTATTTCTCTATCTCCATCCCTCTATCTATTTCTTCCCTCTATCTATTTCTCTATCTCTCCTCCCTCTATCTATTTCTCTATCTCCATCTCCCTCTATCTATTTCTCTATCTCCATCCCTCTATCTATTTCTCTATCTCCATCCCTCTATCTATTTCTCTATCTCCATCCCTCTATCTATTTCTCTGTCTGGCCGGTGGCACGCACATCACCACCACTCTAGCTAACCACTAGGTGGCGTTCTTTGCTCATTTAATTTGCCGGGGAATTCTCTATTTCAATTCCGTTACACATACAGACATACATGCACACATACATATATATAGATGTATACATACATACATACATATATAGATGTATAGATACATACAATTACTATCTAGAGCCACACAAATTGCAACACACAGTGCAACAATAGGGCATACTCGACTAGAATAGAGTATATTATTGAGGCTACTAGACAATGTATTGAGACCACTGACAAACCACTCCACACACAGAGCCCTCAACAACTGGTCCGGACCATTAGCAGCTGCAGCGCCCCCTAGTGGTAGTGACCAGTGGTCGGTGGTGGTGCAGACCACTGAATTGGCTGCAAGACCCTACAGCTTCGTGTTGCTTAGCGAGTTATGGTCAGATCGTAATGGGATTGGTCTTGTTGGAATCAGTGGACTAAAGAGTCTGATATGTGACTAGCGTGGTTTACATGAAGTGTTGTAACTCGAATGGGTGAAGTTGTGAAAGTGTTCTACTTGAAAAGGCTTGAAAAGACTAATGTGGGTTACAGGGCTCTGCGTGGGAATTGGAGACTCTCTGTTGAACCTTGAACCTGGAAACAAAAGCAGCCCGGACAACGCATGCAGATTGATTCTTTCAAAGTATCTTTATTAATTTGGCAGAAACACATCATGGTTGGAAAAGGCCGTTCCCCACGGACCCACCCTCACCCACCCAAGACTCATTATCCATGGCTAGATTCCCGAGGGTCGAGGTGTGTCCCTTCTTGAAACACTGAGAAAGAGCAGTCCTGATACGAGGTCTCAATGCCTCTCGTCCGTTAATACTTCATGAGTGTGTGCGAGCGTAATCCGTGACTTCACGCACAGAGAACGAAGAAGGAGAAGGATCAACCCGCCGAGATGTTTCAGTTTATTCCGCAAAATAAAAATAAAATGAAAAAAGATGGAAAAGCACGAAGTTTCACACGTAAAGAGAAAACAACGAAAACAACCCCACCCCGGACCTCTCATCAACGCAGTCCGTCATAATAAGAAGCTCCTTCGGCGAGTCGATGCCGTCGCCGAATTACATTTCAAGGGTCTTAACAAATAATACATAAAAATCATTCGAGCAAAACATTACATTCTTCTAAGGCTTCGAACACGCCCCCCCCCCCCCCCCACACACTTCTAAAGACCTTTTATTTAATATAGTTTATTTTCCTTTTTTTTTATATTCAACTGAGTAGTAGTGGTTCCCTTGTTGTCGAGTTATCGCGCTGTCCCACCCGGTACAAAACTAGACCCACTAGAAAGAAAAACTCGGGTTCGGGGGTCCGGGTGACCAAAGGCAAGGTATGACATCATCAACATCATCATCATCATCATCCCAGTGCTGTGGATGAAGCTGACCCTCATTCTCTGATCCTCATCTTCATCGTCTATGTACAGTCTACACACACGCGCTCACGCTCACAGACACACGTACACACACCCTCACACACACATATTTACAAAACAGCGCTCTTGTGGACGCCCCCACACACGAGCCCGACGATGATATGGTGGAAAACACAGGGCTCAGCACCTCTAGTGGTAAACAAAGACAAGAGGACAAGAGTGTACACACACACACACACACACGCGCACACACACACACACAGAGACACACACACGACAACGAAGACACAATGAAGATACAAATCTTGGCACGTGGAACATTTCTCCCGCACGTCTGCGCACACACACACACATACACACACACAGCAAACACGTATATCTTTTCTAAGTCTTTAGTGGTCAACCGAAAGCAGAGGCCTGCTTCCTTCCTACGGTCTGTGGGCCCAGTGTTTATAGGCCGATGAGGGGGAGGAGGAGGAGGAGGAGCAGGAAGGGTTAGTAGGCTCTTTAGAGGAGGCAGATGAGGCTCTTGCCCTCCTCGATCTCCTCGTGCACCTTGTCGCTGGACGTGGCGATCTCGGCCTGCGCGGAGAACACAGCGCACAGGAAGGTGAGCACGGTGCCGCCCATGGCCGTGTAGAAGGCCCAGCCCATGGAGCAGAGGCCTGCGCGGTACGGGGCGGCGTCCGGCCCGCAGTACGCCTGCGCCTTGTCCGAGCCCCAGCCGGCGGGGAACAGCATCAGCCCCAGGATCAGGAACAGACCTGGAGGGGAGGGGGGATGGAGAGAGGAAGGGAGAGAGGATGGATGGGAGGAAGAGGGAGGGAGGGGGAGGTGGAGGAGGAGGAAGGAGGTGGGGAGGAGGGAGGAGGTGGAGGAGGTGGAGGAAGAGGAAGAGGGGGGAAATGAAACATGGATTAGGATGAGCATTAATGAGGCAACTTCATGGATCAATCTCATGGAGAAATTAATGCAGGTTCGATTCTGAGCTACAAGCACCGTAAATGACCAAATGTAAATGCAATGTGTTTTTATGTGTGTGGCGGCGTGTCGCTATAGTGACCGAATACAAAACGACCACGGCATGAGTTGTCATCGTTGGGAGTACGGCGGCGTAGAGAAAGGAAAAGCCGACCGCGATTCCCCATCGCATGAAAAGTACGACGTCATTTTTCTGATGTCAAAACATTTCCGCTCACGGTTATCATAACAAGACCCTCGGCCCACCAATTCCGCAATTCTCGCGGTGGTAGGGGGAAGAAAAAAGGTATCAAAACAACAGGAAGAACGTATCCAGAGGGCTTTCCCTAAGTCGACGACTGGACTGGAACTGCTTCCTGTTTCTGTTGGAGATGAAGAGGGTCACTTCCTGTCAAGCGGTGACCCACATTCCCGTTCACATCCACCTTCACCACAGTGCTGACGGCACCGAAACACCGGTCACACTGAAACGGCATTTTGTTGAGTGAACGACAATAAACAAACTTGGACCTTGAAAAACTTGAAACTATTCTTTTTTTAGATTCTTTTTTTATTTTTTCATTCAAATAATATTGTTTTATTGTTGTTGTTTATGTTGTAATGTTGCTCTGTATGTATATGATACTTCATTTGGTGGATTCCATTTATTTCACTGGCAATAAATAAAATCTTTATTTAAAAGTGTTTGCAGCGGGTGCCATGCATCATGCAAGAAGATGATGAATTAATGTTTAAAACCCTTTTCAATTTCATCTTCAAAAGCACACAAGAATAGACTAACTCTGAGGCTGTTTCGCCTCACGCCTTTCCTTTGATACTTCTGCTATGTAATGCTATTTGACACGCAGACAGCCTCAGTAAGGGGAAAAAAAGGTTGGGGGGTTTTCTTTTAGTTTCCAGTACATGTCTCTGGTTTGCAGGCTGGTAGGATCAGCCACATGTCACCCTAAAGCACTCCCCTCCTCCTGCCCTCTCCTCTGCTGTCCCGTGGGACGCGCAGATCAGACGGGGCCGGCCGGAGGACACGCCGCTGATTCAATCTCTGAAGGAGAGACATTCACCATAATGACATTAGAGATAGTAAATATACAGCGAGGATGAGAGAGAGACGGAGAAGGAGAGAGAGACAGAGGGAGAGAGAGAGAGACAGAGGGAGAGGAGACAGAGATTGACAAATAAAGAGAGAGAGGCAGACAGACAGAGAGAGAGGAGCGAGGATAGACAGAGAGAGGAGAGAGAGACAGAGGGAGAGAGGATAGAGACAGAGAGAGGGAGGATAGAGACAGAGAGAGGGATGAGAGAGACAGAGAGAGAGAGATAATGAGAGAGAGAGGGGAGAGAGACAAAGAGACAGAGAGAGAGAGAAGGGAGAAAAAGGTCACTCGACCAGGCAGGCTTTGCTCAACATCATTCATCATTTGTGTCTGGGTCATTCCTTCCCTCTCCGTGTCTGATAGGCGAGACACAGCTTACACATTGTGAACTGGAATAACCTCAGTAATGGATGAATGGGTGAGCAGATGAATGGGTGAATGGCTTGTTTCCCCCCCCACACACACACACACACACACACACACACACACACACAGCCCACAAGTTGGTTTTTTTAATCCCGGGTCACGCAACCTCAAACGTATTCAACTGGAAACACCGTTTCCCTTCCAATACCAATAGCGCCGACGACGTCGCTATCTGAGAAACATCTCAAGAAGGAAATCACTCTCACATTACCGGGAAGCTGGGATGTTATCAAGGTGTGTGTGTGTGTGTGTGTGGTCCGTGTACCTCCTGACTGTAATGGATTCATCGGAATCGGAATGACCCTGTTCCTGTTGACCTGTGTGTCCAGATTGAACAATTTACAATATAGGATATAAGAGTGCGTGTGGTGGGCATGATGGAATATAACGGTTTAAATAAGTTGAGCGTGAATTAAATCAGATGTTTCTCGGTATGCTGTCATTTCAAGCTCGCGCGGACATTCATGGGGATCGAACCCAGTACCGCTTGGTTGGGAGCCGTGACACTATCCCCGCTTGCTATCCTGGTTATTATGTCTTAGTACATTATGACTCAGGCGTTGGGAGTGAAGACAAAGAAACTCTCAACGTCACCCCTTTAAAGTTGCACCGTTGTAAAGAGAAAGAGCAGAAGAGAGACAGTTTTAGAAAATAAACAACCCAAAAAAGCCCCCTACCTCCCTCCCTTTCTGCGTTTCTCGCCCAATCAGATTCACCCACCTGAGATTGCCAGGCACAAGATGTATTCCCTGAACCAATCAGGGAAAACGAGATACTCTGATTGGTCAGAAATGAGTCACCCGTGAGCGCTCTACAGTCTCATACAGAGGCAGGCACACCACCAGTCAACTCGAAACTGATATTCTCACACAGAGCATTTCCCCCCACGATGGCAACAAATGCCACTCGAATAATATCTCTTGAATTGCACCTTTAACTTGAGAGCAGTTAAGAGTAGCTTGGTTTTGTGGCAATCGCAAATCATGAATCAACTCGAGACTCCGTGGAGCATCCGAGGAGGAGGAGGAGGAGGAGGAGCCACGGTTAAAAAAAACAACTTGTGTGCTGCTAGACTAACCTTAAACCCTCACTGTCTTCATCTGGTTCCACCCTTCCTCCTCTCCTCTCCTCTCCTCTCCCCTCCTCTCCTCTCCTCTCCTCTCCCCTCCTCTCCTCCTGTCTCCCTCGCTCGCTGAGGCACTCCACATAATATTAAACAAGGAAATGAAAAGTAGGTCATAAATTCTTTCCACATGTTGGTGCCGTTTGCCTTGACATCCCGGCCAGGCCTCCGTTGATGGATTGAAGGTATGGTTCTAATTCTCCCCCACCCCCCCCCACCCCCCCCCGTTCTCCTCATCATGCCTCCAGTCCTGACACACAAGCACACACACACACACACACACACACACACACAAGCACACACACATGCATGGGTGACACACACATGCGCGCACACACACACACACACACACACACACACACAAGCACATGCACACACACCCACGCATGGATTCACACACACACGTGCACGCGCATAGACTTTCCAGGAGTCAGTTAAAGTAAATCCCTCGCTACACGCTGGACTTCATAACTCAATATCCTCAATATGCTCCACCCTTTTGCTAGAACATTCTCTCTCTCTGTCTCGCTCTCCTCTCCCTCTCTTCTCTCTCTCTCTCTCTCTCTGTTTCTTTCTCTCTCTCTCCTGTCTCTGTCATATCAAACCTGTCCACCCCCACCCCTCCTCTGTTTGGACAGGGATCCCTTCAACTTAAATTGCCCCGACTGTAAGTCCATCCCTCCTCTCTCTCTCTCTCTCTCTCTCTCTCTCTCTCTCTCTCTCTCTCTCTCTCTCTCTCTCTCTCTCTCTCTCTCTCTCTCTCTCTCTCTCTCTCTCTCTCTCTCTCTCTCTCTCTCTCTCTCTCTCTCTCTCTCTCTCTCTCTCTCTCTCTCCATCATGCACCACCCCCCCCCACCCCCCTCCTCTCCTTCCCAGCTCCGTGCCCCGACCCCGACACAGCAGCAGGTCTGCGTTCCCTTCCAAGAAGTCGGACCGCCCTCTCGCTCCAGGAAAAGAGCTGACAGAGGGCGACTTGACAGAGGGGGGTGGGGGGGTGGGGGAGGTAGAGGAGGAATAAAAACACAAGAAGAAGAAGAGGAAGAAGAAACCGAGTGTACAATGGTGGGAAAAACGAAATGGAAATTGAATGAAATAACTTAGTATTATTATTATTGTTGTTGTTTGAAATGATAGCCCTCTGACATACATAGACAAGACATACTGTACGTACATAGCGGGCGACAGTAACTCAGGAGGTAAGAGCGGTCTGGCAACAGGAAGGTTGCTGGTTTGATCCCCGGGCTCCTCCCCCCTCCTAGCTAAGTGACGAGGTGTCCCTGAGCAAGACACCACCTAACCCTAACTGCTCCTGACGTGTTGGTTGTCGGTGTATGAATGGGTGAATGTGAGGCAACTGTAAAGCGCTTTGGATAAAAGTGCTGTATAAATGCAATCCATTTATAGTGAATACAGTAGGTTGTGTGTTATTAGGATAGTTTTCCAACGTGTGACTGTATAATGTTGGAGCGACGGAGCATTCTTGGCTACAGCTGTTCAACTCCTCTATTACCCGTCTTGGGTCTTACATTTAACAACCTGGGTTGTTCCCTGTTGACAAAATCTGTTTCCCTCTGTCTCTGTCTCTGTGTCTGTCTCTCTCTCTCCCTCTCTATCACTACCTCTCTCTCTCTCTCTCTGTCTCTTTTTTCCCCACAAGGCCCACACCTGGATCATAAATATAGCCACGACACGAGCGAGAACAATCTAGCAAAATATGAGTCATCTGTTCCGGTCAAACTTGGCACTTCTGCAACAACAGCAATCTGATGTCATCGTTGGACTGTCGGACCGCTGGCTGTGTTTGGTTTGGCTCGGCTGAGTGTTTATATGAGCGGGGCGGGTCTAATACATACACACGACACGATACGGGAAATATTTCAATTAGATTTTTGCCGATATTCTGTTGATGCACAGCGCGTGTCGTGTCTGGCAACCAGAAGGTTGCTGGTTCGATCCCCGGGCTCCTCCCCCTCCTAGCTAAGTGTCGAGGTGCCCCTGAGCAAGACGCCACCTAACCCTAACTGCTCCTGACGTGTTGGTTGTTAACTTGCAGGGTTGGCACCGCCGTCGGTGTATGAATGGGTGAATGTGAGGCAACTGTAAGGCGCTATATAAATGCAATCCATTTACCATTTATTTGGAAAGTCAGATAATGGAAAGACTTCTGGCGAGAGCGTCACCGTCTCATCTCTCCTCTCTGGTTTGAGGTCAACCCCTCACCCCCACCCTCAGCCCCACCCACCCCAGAACCCCCAACTCCTTCTCCTTTCCCTTCTGCAGCAACAACAGCTGCAATCCGACTCCAGTTCTGTCATTACTGGAGGGGTGGCTGGGGTCGGGTTTGTGGGTCGGCACAGATTGTGGAAAGAGTGATTGGTAGTGAGAGTCTGTTGGGGTTGCATCTGGGCAGGGAGGTGGGGGTGCGGGGGCGCAGGGGGGTTATGAATGGGTGAATGTGAGGCAACTGTAAAGCGCTTTGGATAAAAGTGCTGTATAAATGCAATCCATTTATAGTGAATACAGTAGGTTGTGTGTTATTAGGATAGTTTTCCAACGTGTGACTGTATAATGTTGGAGCGACGGAGCATTCTTGGCTACAGCTGTTCAACTCCTCTATTACCCGTCTTGGGTCTTACATTTAACAACCTGGGTTGTTCCCTGTTGACAAAATCTGTTTCCCTCTGTCTCTGTCTCTGTGTCTGTCTCTCTCTCTCCCTCTCTATCACTACCTCTCTCTCTCTCTCTCTGTCTCTTTTTTCCCACAAGGCCCACACCTGGATCATAAATATAGCCACGACACGAGCGAGAACAATCTAGCAAAATATGAGTCATCTGTTCCGGTCAAACTTGGCACTTCTGCAACAACAGCAATCTGATGTCATCGTTGGACTGTCGGACCGCTGGCTGTGTTTGGTTTGGCTCGGCTGAGTGTTTATATGAGCGGGGCGGGTCTAATACATACACACGACACGATACGGGAAATATTTCAATTAGATTTTTGCCGATATTCTGTTGATGCACAGCGCGTGTCGTGTCTGGCAACCAGAAGGTTGCTGGTTCGATCCCCGGGCTCCTCCCCCTCCTAGCTAAGTGTTGAGGTGTCCCTGAGCAAGACGCCACCTAACCTTAACTGCTCCTGACGTGTTGGTTGTTAACTTGCATGGTTGACACCACCGTCGGTGTATGAATGGGTGAATGTGAGGCAACTGTAAGGCGCTATATAAATGCAATCCATTTACCATTTATTTGGAAAGTCAGCCAATCCTGTGACCAAAAAAATGGCGTAGAAAGAGGCTGGGTGTATCCCGTTAGCGGCGTTAGCAGACCCGTAGCACAGCGTTGAGCGTTTCAGCGGGAAAACGAAAAAAGTGAACGCTAATTAGTGAAAAGCATGAAACAAAAAAGTAAAAAAAAAGTGCACTCTCACAAAAAAGTGAACGCCAAATCGTTAAAAGTGTCAAAGAAAAGTGTCAAAAAATTTGCAATCTCAGAAAAAAAAAGGAACGCTAAATCGTGAAAAGTTTTAAAAAATACAATCAACAAAAAAAGTGATGCAAGTGTAAAAAAGAATGTGTAAAAAAAAGCACGCTCAGCAAAAAAGGTCAACGCCAAATCGTGAGAAATATTACAAAAAAAATAGAAACATTTTAAAAAGTGCACCCTTGAGGGAAAAAAGGACAATAGCGGAGAAAAAAAAGCTGCTGTGGAAAAACAGAAAAGAAAGAAAGTAAGAAAGAAAGAAAAAAAAAGCCAGGCGGGAGATAACGACGGACACGGTGTTGGTTGCAGACCAACAGTCACATGTCAGCGCTTATCTCTTCCTGCTCCCCACAAGACGACTCAAAGGGCAAGCAGTCTGCTGGCACTAGACGGGGAGGCAGGGAGAGCACACAACACACACACACCACACACACACACACACACACACACAGCACATCACACACACACACACACACACACACACACACACACACACACACACACACACACACACACAACACACACACACACACACAAACCTCCCATCGTCTGAGGATCCGCTGTTTTCATTCATGAAAGTACTTTTTACCAATACTTACAAGGTACTATATTACTAATAGTTTAGAGTCGTTTAGAATTTGTTTAGAAGAATAACTGCAGGAGCGAAAGGGGAGTAAGCATTCCATTGCATTTGTTACATATGGCAATAAAGAAATCTTGAATCTTGAATATCTTTACACGATGCCAGTTACTTAGTACATTTATTTGGCTCTTTTGTCCAACATTCTCTCCAAAGAGAGTGAAGCGACAATCTATATATATCGCTGACGGCTACATTAAGATTTGAATAGATCAAGCGCTTCATAAATGCGAGGTCATTTATTTGCTTGTCTGATAGGCTCAGTGCCGTGTTCCTTACTTCCTTCTCAGTCCTGAAAACGTGACAAACAAACAGCGACCGACACTCACGGCAACTTGGGTGATCTAGTGTGTATCTTCGGAGTACAGCCCAACACTTTGCAGAGGAAGAGTGCTGGTTTATTGAGTGTGTTAAAAGAACCGTTTAAAACGTACGACCAAACACCGTCGGAGGTCACTCGGCCCATTCAGTTCAGAGTTTCCTTAACAACGAAGGTCACAGCTTATTGCATCAACAAGGTTTTCCCATCTTGAGCCGTTTTTGTTGTTATTTTGACCGCAGTCTTGCCTGTTAAACAACGTCTGTCTCTCCATGAACGGCTGCCTGGTTGCTCCCTGGCTCGTAAAAAAAGTGTCTTCTGCCCGGCGCTAGTCACCCTCGACCAGCTTAGTGAACTTTACAACACACACACACACACACATACACACATGCACACACATACACGCACACTGGCACACACGCACACTGGCATGCACGCACACGCATGCATGCACAAGCACACACACACACACAAGCATGCACACACACATACATAAGCACAAGCACACACACACACACACACACACACATACTCACACACACTGGCACGCACGCACGAGCATGCACACACACATACTGTACATGCACAAGCACACACACACACCACACACTAGCACGCATGCACACACACACACACACACACACACACACACCGGCATGCATGCACGCGCATGCACACACACTGGCATACACGCACACGCATGCACACACTCAAACACACACACACACACACACAAACTGACACGCACACGCATGCACACACAAGCACACACGCACATGTATACACGTACATATACAGTACACACATACACACACACACGGCTCTCTATCGGCTGTGCTTGCTGTGAACGAATCAACTTTAGGGGAGAGGACATGAAGACTGAACCGAGGAGTCTGAACACTCAACAGGAAGCCAGAGATGAGGTCATGCTGAAGGCCTCCTCCACTCCTCCCCTCCTTACTCCACCGCAGTCGCAGTGACCCACAGAGTGACTTCACACACACACATGCACAGCTGTGGCACACGCCGCACACGCGCACATACATACACACACACGTACGTACATGCGGACACACACGTGCACACACGCACACACACACACGTGCACACACACGCACACACACACACGCCACCAGCTCACACACACACACACACACACACACACACACTTGCGCACACAGACCTCTCTTGTTCATCCACAGACACACACACACACACACACACATACACACACACACACACACACACTCGTGGGCACACACACACACACACTCGTGGGCACACACACACACACACACCTCACATAATGCAGAACCCTCTGTGGCCCAGCAGACCTGAAACTAACTACAGTGTACTCTGCTTATAGTGATCACGTTTGTCCGGGTCAAATTGATCACTATAAGCGGTTGATTACTATAACCGAAATTTTCTAATTTTCTTTATTTTTTATGCAGATTACCATCCAATTGACATTTGTATATATAATACATTAATACATGTATAAAGTAATGAAACGGACAGCTTTGCTATTTACTGGATTTTATTACAGCAAGTTAACTGAAAAATACTGTACAGTACGTACATTAACGTTACAGTACAGCTGTTTGAAACGCGATTCAAATAGCAAATTAAATTACAGCATTGCACTGTGTAGCTATAAATCAAATACACTACAGTAGGCTACTGTAAGCTTCGACGAGTCTCCGTTTTTCGTTCAGAGAAAGTGACTTTCTTTTACCCGACATGGTGTGCGAGGTGCGCGAGCCGCCGTTGAAGACGTGCACGCGCGAGCCGCTCTAAATGACCGTAATTTATTAATTTCTCCCACATATGTTCTGTATAAAAGGACCCAAAATGATCACTATAAGCGGACTGCTTGATCGCTATAAGCGAATTATTTAAACAGTGTTTGTATAGGAACGATTCTGTCCCAGGCTTTTTGATCCATATAAGCGGTTGATCACTATATCCGTGATCACTATAAGCGGATTACACTGTAACTAACAAAACGAAATGTTTAACTGTTTCCCGGAGGGCCGGCCTTGGCTTACAACAGAGATATACGACTGTGGTCTCCTGAAACCGCTGGAACGGGGGCTCGGGGTCAGAGTTCACCGGGACCCTCTCTCTCGGGTCAAAATAATCTCAGCGTGACGCCGTAAACTCACTCGCAGCCGGCGCCGGTGACCTCCGCTGGGGGTCAGCAGGTCAGCCCTGTGACGGCCCTGCTCTGGCCACCTCAGTTTGTTATCGCATGACGTAGAAATCACCACATCCTGGACAGAGTCACGACTATTGACATGCCTCCAACTGAGCCGCTGGTCGGTATAACCATGTGGTGGTGATGTAATGAGAGTGTAAAACAGAGGGCTCTGTCTTTTCAGATAGCATGTAGCCGTAGCTGTGAGTTTGATCAATGGAAGTCAGCCAATCCTGTGACCTTTCCCTCCTCATGACCAGAGAGAACTCCAAGCGAGGTTGGATGCGGTTTTCACAAGAGCATGTGACAACAAACCCCCTGCAACAACTCGACCACGACTTCTATTAGGAGACAGACGGACGACGACACACAGTCCCTGTGGTCCCAGTCTGGTGTCGCGGGTTAGCAAGACCGTAGCGCAGCGTTTCAGCGGGAAAACGAAAAAAAGTGAACGCTAATTAGTGAAAAGCATGAAACAAAAAAAGTCAAAAAAAAGTGCACTCTCACAAAAAAGTTAAAAGTCGTTAAAAGTGTCAAAGAAAGTGTTAAAAAAAATTGCAATCTCAGAAAAAAAGGGAACGCTAAATCGTGAAATCAACAAAAAAAGTGAACGGCAAGTGTAAAAAAAAGAATGTGTAAAAAAAAGCACGCTCAGCAAAAAAAGGTCAACGCCAAATCGTGAGAAATTTACAAAAAAAATAGAAACATTTTAAAAAGTGCACCCTTGAGGGAAAAAAGGACAATAGCGGAGAAAAAAAACTGCTGTGGAAAAACAGAAAGAAAGAAAGTAAGAAAGAAAGAAAGAAAAAAGAGCCAGGCGGGAGATAACGACGGACACGGTGTTGGGTTGCAGACCAACAGCACATGTCAGCGCTTATCTCTTCCTGCTCCCCCACAAGACGACTCAAAGGGCAAGCAGTCTGCTGGCACTAGACGGGGAGGCAGGGAGAGCACACACACACACACACACACACACACACACACACACACAAACCTCCCATCTCTGAGGATCCGCTGTTTTCATTCATGAAAGTACTTTTTACCGTACTTACAAGGTACTATATTACTAATAGTTTAGAGTCGTTTAGAATTTGTTTAGAAGAATACTGCAGGAGCGAATGGGGAGTAAGCATTCCATTGCATTTGTTACATATGGCAATAAAGAAATCTTGAATCTTGAATCTCTTTACACGATGCAGTTACTTATTTACATTTACAGTACATTTATTTGGCTCTTTTGTCCAACATTTCTCCAAAGAGAGTGAAGCGACAATATATATATATCGCTGACGGCTACATTAAGATTTGAATAGATCAAGCGCTTCATAAATGCGAGGTCATTTATTTGCTTGTCTGATAGGCTCAGTGCCGTGTTCCTTACTTCCTTCTCAGTCCTGAAAACGTGACAAACAAACAGCGACCGACACTCACGGCAACTTGGGTGATCTAGTGTGTATCTTCGGAGTACAGCCCAACACTTTGCAGAGGAAGAGTGCTGGTTTATTGAGTGTGTTAAAAGAACCGTTTAAAACGTACGACCAAACACCGTCGGAGGTCCACTCGGCCCATTCAGTTCAGAGTTTCCTTAACAACGAAGGTCACAGCTTATTGCAACATCAAGGTTTTCCCATCTTGAGCCGTTTTTGTTGTTATTTTGACCGCAGTCTTGCCTGTTAAAACAACGTCTGTCTCTCCATGAACGGCTGCCTGGTTGCTCCCTGGCTTCGTAAAAAAAGTGTCTTCTGCCCGGCGCTAGTCACCCTCGACCAGCTTAGTGAACTTTACAACACACACACACCACACACACACACACATGCACACACATACGCGCACACTGGCACACACGCACACTGGCATGCACGCACACGCATGCATGCACAAGCACACACACACACACAAGCATGCACACACACATACATGCACAAGCACACACACACACACACACACACACACACATACTCACACACACTGGCACGCACGCACGCACAAGCATGCACACACACATACTGTACATGCACAAGCACACACACACCACACACTAGCGCGCATGCAACACACACACACCACACAGGCATGCACACACACCGGCATGCACGCACGCGCATTGCCACACACACTGACACGCACACGCATGCACACACAAGCACACACGTACATATACAGTACACACATACACACACACACGGCTCTCTATCGGCTGTGCTTGCTGTGAACGAATCAACTTTAGGGGAGGAGGACATGAAGACTGAACGAGGAGTCTGAACACTCAACAGGAAGCCAGAGATGAGGTCATGCTGAAGGCCTCCTCCACTCCTCCCCTCCTTACTCCACCGCAGTCGCAGTGACCCACAGAGTGACTTCACACACACACATGCACAGCTGTGGCACACGCCGCACACGCGCAACATACATACACACACACGTACGTACATGCGGACCACACACGTTGCACCACGCACACACACACACGTGCACACACACGCACACACACACAGCCGCAGCCATGGGCTCAGCTGCAACACATGCACACACACACACACACACACAATCTTGGGCACACAGACTCTCTCTCTCGCTGTCTCACTGTCTCTTCACACAACACAACACACACACACACACACACACACACACACACACACACACACACACACACACACACACACACACACACACTCGTGGGCACACACACACACACACACACTCAGTGGGCACACACACACACACACACCTCACATAATGCAGAAACCCTCTGTGGCCCAGCAGACCTAAAACTAACTACAGTGTACTCCGCTTATAGTGATCACGTTTGTCCGGGTCAAATTGATCACTATAAGCGGTTGATTACTATAACCAAGATTTCTAATTTTCTTTATTTTTTATGCAGATTACCATCCAATTGACATTTGTATATATATACATTAATACATGTATAAAAGTAATCGAAACGGACAGCTTTGCTATTTACTGGATTTTATGTACAGCAAGTTAACTGAAAATACTGTACAGTACGTACATTAACGTTACAGTACAGCTGTTTGAAACGCGATTCAAATAGCAAATTAAATTACAGCATTGCACTGTGTAGCTATAAATCAAATACACTACAGTAGGCTACTGTAAGCTTCGACGAGTCTCCGTTTTTCGTTCAGAGAAAGTGACTTTCTTTTACCCGACATGGTGTGCATGCAGCGAGCCGCCGTTGAAGACGTGCACGCGCGAGCCGCTATAAATTACCGTAATTTATTAATTTCTCCCACATATGTTATGTATAAAAGGACCCAAAATGATCACTATAAGCGGACTGCTTGATCGCTATAAGCGAATTATTTAAACAGTGTTTGTATAGGAACGATTCTGTCCCAGGCTTTTTGATCCATATAAGCGGTTGATCACTATATCCGTGATCACTATAAGCGGATTACACTGTAACTAACAAAACGAAATGTTTAACTGTTTTCTGGAGGGCCGGCCTTGGCTTACAACAGAGATATACGACTGTGGTCTCCTGAAACCGCTGGAACGGGGGCTCGGGGTCAGAGTTCACCGGGACCCTCTCTCTCGGGTCAAAATAATCTCAGCGTGACGCCGTAAAGCTCACTCGCAGCCGGCGCCGGTGACCTCCGCTGGGGGTCAGCAGGTCAGCCCTGTGACGGCCCTGCTCTGGCCACCTCAGTTTGTTATCACATGACGTAGAAATCACCACATCCTGGACAGAGTCACGACTATTGACATGCCTCCAACTGAGCCGCTGGTCGGTATAACCATGTGGTGGTGATGTAATGAGAGTGTAAAACAGAGGGCTCTGTCTTTTCAGATAGCATGTAGCCGTAGCTGTGAGTTTGATCAATGGAAGACAATAGAACCTTTTTATACAGAGATCCCGAGAGTATTATTTTTAACAATTATTGTCTGTTGTCTTAACAATAGTAGCTTTGTGTTTTTGCTAGCCTTATAGTGGCAATCTCAAAGATTTCCCTGGAAATAAATGTCTGTAAAGTCACTATCTATCGCCGAACAAGTTAACACAATGGTGACTGAGGCTATGGTCCACTGATGAGAGCCCTTGCATTAGCAGTATTTTTATGGATATTACGGACTGGGTGGTGAGTCGCCTTTCCCGCGCAAGATTTCAGATTTTCCATCACCCAGCAGCGTTTGGTCCCATGGATGTCGGGTCTGCCAGAGAGCATTTAAGCAGAAGTGACGTACTGTATCCGCCATTAAACAACTGCCAGTGGACCGACGTCACCTATTGGTCACTGATTGGATGCAATTACCGCTTTTCGCCATAGGTGTCACCATAGAGCACGAAACAAAAATCGTAGAGACTGTCACCTTAACGTTACGTGTGTGTGTGGTGTGTGTGTGTGTGTGCCCCCCTCACCTGCGATCCCCTGAAGCAGGCCGCAGATGTTGAAGATGCTTTTCTTCATGATGCTCTGGAAGCACATGGTGAAGACGGAGATGAAGGCCACGGCGCAGAGCAGCAGGATGCCCGCCGCCAGGAAGATGGCGGCCGCCTGCCAGAACCCGCTGGCGATCTCCCCAAAGTGCACGGCGTACGGGCCGCACAGCACGCTGCGCCGCAGGTGGGGCAGCTTGATGCAGCGGCCGTAGATGCCCAGCGTGGGCCGGTAGGCCTCGCCGGCGGCGGCGGCAGCGGCGGAAGCGCTGGTACCCGCGTGCGATCCGAAGACGGCGTCGGGCGTGCGCGGGGAGCCCACCAGCCAGTCGGTGCTCATGAAGGCGATGAGCTCGCCGAACGCCGCCACGATGCTCAGCAGTGTCCACAGCATCGAGCGGCAGGTCACGATCACATGGCACATGCTGGACGCCGCCGGGGTCTAAGTCTGGGGTCGGGCCGGGCACTTCCGGGTCAGACGGACCGCTGCCCCGGATGGGAGTCGGGTGGCTGAGCGAGGGATAGAGGATCCCTGGGTAGACAGAGAAGGCTGGTGTCGGTGGTGGAGGAGCCTAGGAGCCTTGGAGCCTAACCCACTGCTGTCCCACAATAGGCGAGGCTTACGAGGAGAGTGCTGGTCAATTATTCACAATCTGCCAATTCTCTTTCTCTCTCTCCCTCTCTTCTTTGTATTCCCGTACCTTTCCCCGGATTTATCCAGCACAAACGTTTTTCGTCGAGTCCTTCCCGGGAGTTTCCGTTCAGCTCCTGGTTTTATCGGTGAAGTGTCGGAGTCCTCCGGTGGTTTGTTCCGGTCAGGCGTGGTGGTGTGGCTCCCGGGGAGTGTCCTCTACATGGTAGAGCTGACCGCTGTGTGTTCCTTGAGCCAGCCTGCTGGCGTCACACACCACACACACCTGGAACACACACACACACACAGAGAGAGAGAGAGATAAGAACCTTGTCAGAGCTAGCACCAACACACGGGTTCACTCACGGGTCTCACGTAATCACAGGGTGTTTATGGTAGCGGGCGTGTGCTCAGCGGTTGTGTCAAGATGCCATTGAGCATTATCTTCAGTTTCCAGAGTATGAAAGTTAAACATCAATAACCAGCCATGAAGCACCAATAACATTTAGGCGGGGAAGTCTTACACTCTTTGATTACATTTTCGTTCATATTGGATTAGATACATCGATCCAGATGACTGAATAGCTGACTGGCTGACTGAATAGCAGACTGACTGACTGAATAACGTATTGCTGGACTGAATTCGGACTGACTGACTGACAGAATAACGTACTGAATGACTGAATTTGGATTTGACTGACTGAATAACGGACTGACTGACTCATTGAACAACTGACAACCTGGCAGACTGAATAACAGACTGACTGGCTGTATGTGTGTGTGTGTGTGTGTGTGTGTGTGTGTGTGTGTGTGTGTGTGTGTGTGTGTGTATGTGTGTGACTGGAGAAGAGGTGTAGGTGAACAGGCTTGGCTTCAGGTGGATAGATGGAGGAGGAGGAGGAGGAGGAGGAGGAACAAAAGAACTACAGATCCTGACAGACGAGGGAGTTGAGGGAACCCAGAGTCTCCTTCTCTTCTTCTTCTTCTCTCTCTTTTTCCAACGGTGCCACAAACACAAACACACCTTGGCTGTGCCGGGGGAGGGGGGAGGGGGGGGGATTAAACGTAATGTTTGCAGAGCGGGAACCGAGGAATTTAACAGATAACCTCTGGGCCAGCAGAGCCAGCCTGCCACAGTTAAGCGCCCCGCCTGATAACCCCGCTTGTGTTGCACGATTGTTTTACACGACAGATGTTCTCCGGACATCTGAACACCACCAGAATAGCTCACTACATATAAATAAAAACCATATAATACGCATTGTACTGCAATAGTACTATTTTGGCAATTTGAAGTGTGACCACCCTGTTTAGTTTACGTGTGCACTTTTTACCCAAACCTTGACGAAAAAAGAATGTCCAGATGAACTTTACTGTTCCACGTTGAGGATTTACAACTGTGCTGTTAATTATTAATATAAATAATATAGTTGATTATTTCTTCTCGTCGATGGGTAATCATTAACAAGCGAGTGTCGCTGTGGACATTAGACAATATATGGGGACACGCAGGAAATGAGCACGGAGACAGACGACGACGACGACGACGACGGCGACGACGTCGGCATGGCAACGGAAGGCAAACACTCGCTCAACAACCACCGGAGCATCCGCATGAGAATGAATCCGGTATCAACAACCATAAACAATATCGACTGCACCATAAACACCAGAAGACCATGATTCATTCGAGTTCTGGCTGACGTGCTAAAAGCGGTCGACACATATTTCAGTTCTTTCCGTATTTTTTTCTCCTCGCCTTGTGCGTGCATGTGTGCGTGTGTTTGCATGCATGCATGTGTGTGTGTGTGTTTGTGTGCATGTGTGTGTGATACTCCCCCCCCCCCCCCCCCAGAGTCTTAGTTTGGCTCCTAGTTTGTCTACACATCCGACTGTGGGGGACCTACTGTAGCGAGGCCTTGGGGGAGAGAGGGGGGAGAGAGGGGGGGGAGAGAGGGGGGGAGAGAGGGGTGGGGGGAGATGTTGGGGTGGTGTTGACGTGTGTGCGGCCCACGCTCTCTCTCCCAGACTCTCTGCCCCACCCCAATCCCCTTGAGGTTGTGAGTGGGGACTCTCTCTCTCTCTCTCTCTCTGTCTCTGTCTCTCTCTCTCTGTCTCTCTCTCTGTCTCTCTCTCTCTCTCTCTCTCTCTCTCTCTCTCTCTCTCGCTCTCTCTCTCTCTCTCTCTGTTGCCTCAGTGGTGAGGTCACTTCCCAGCAGCACGGGGGACGGACACATGGTGGGCGGCGAAGTGACATGAGTCAGGAAGACGTGACGGGGCCATGGCGAGGGTGCCTGGGCCAGACGATGGCGACGGAGTCAACATCGAGGAGAAGGAGTAGGAGGAGGAGGAGGAGGAGGAGGAGGAGGAGGGAAAGATGCTGTCACCGTTGTTGCCGTTGTATATTTGTGTGAGAGAAGATGATGAGAGGGGAGGCACAGAGCGGGGAGGGGGAAAGATAAATAAAGAAGAGACTGAGAAAGAATGCATCAGCCAAATGGATCGCATTTATATAACGCTTTTGTCAACCATGCAAGGTAACAACCAACACGTCACGAGCAGTTAGGGTTAGGTGGCGTCTTACTCAGGGACACGTCGACACTTAGCTAGGAGGCGGAGCCCGGGGATCAAACCAGCAACCTTCCTGTTGCCAGACAACCACTCTTATACCTCCTGAGCTACTGCCGTGCCAAACAAAAGAACCAAAGAAAGAACAAATTAACAAACCGAATAAATACCAAAAAAAAAAAGGGGGAAAGAAAGCCTGACAGAAAGATAAAAAGAAAAAGCAAAAGTAAAGAGTGAAAGAAGCAAAAGAAGCAAAGCAGAACAAGTTAAAGCAAGTACTTAGTATACGACCACTAACAAGTCAAGTGGCTTTCATGGATCACATCTCTCCTCTATCTCCTCGCCCCCCCGACGCTAGGTCCTCAGAGATGATAGAGGGATAGATGCGTCTGTCTGTTGACTACTAGAGCCACCGTCCCCCTAAAAACAGAAGAACCCGTCACTGACTCCTTGTCTCCTTGACTCTCTCAACACAACACCTCCACCACCACCACCGCCGCCGCCCGATCAGCCAATCAGCTGTCTCCTCCTCCTCCCTACAGCCCTCCATGAGTCCAGGGGGGTTGGGGGGAGGGGGGCGTGGCTACAGAGGGCCCTGAAACATCCCAGCCCTGTCCAGTGTTGCGTTGCCTTGTTTGGGTCAAACATTTGCTGAGCTGTGGAGCGGGAGAGCAGCTCACAGTCATTTATTATTATTGACGACTGTGTGTGTGTGTGTGTGTGTGTGTGTGTGTGTGTGTGTGTGTGTGTGTGTGTGTGTGTGTGTGTGTGGACAGGGTGGCTGGAAATCACTCTGGCGCTGAAAGATAGCACAGCCAGCCGGAGGAGGAGGAAGATATAGAGTTTAATGATCTGCTTTAAGAGACTTAAGATGCTTGACCTTTGACCTGTACAGGTCAGCGAAGTGTGTTTAGGTGTGTGTGTGTGTGTGTGTGTGGTGTGCGTGTCGTGTATTATGTGTGTGTGTGTGTGTGTGTGTGTGTGTCCGTGTCCATGTGTGTGTGCGTGCGTGCATGTGTGTGTGCTGTGTCTGCAGGATGTGTACTGATTATTGTGGGTCCACCTGACCTGAGAGTCAATGTTCTCAGTCAAGCGTGGACCAATGAGAACGACTCGTGCATACATGTCCGTTTCTATGGGTTACACTTCACATGTCACGCTCTCCGTCCAATGGTCTGAGACCGAGAGGGAAAACCCAAGATGACAGAGTGATCCAATTACATAAACAGCAGAGTTCATAGCCTCATTAGCTGACCACACACACACACACACACACACACACACACACACACACACACACACTACCCATCTCCACACAATACTGTGCCAACTGTGTTGTAAGTCACTGAAAGCTTTCAGGAAAAATGCAGTTCATTTAGTTACTGTATGTGAGACTTAATCACACACTTAAAAGATCCAGATGATGTAGACAGTGGTGTTTTATAGAACCGATTACAGGTCAGCCTGAACCACACACACACACACACACACACGCGCATTGCATAGTACACACATGCACAAACACACACTCACACACACACACACACACACCGCACATGCATTCAAACACACAACAAGTGCACACACACATACACACACAATATCATGGTGACTGTATAAAGAACCAAGGGCCCTGGGTCAACTTGACCCCCCTCTCCCCCCCACCCCCCCACACACACACACACCCCACACACACCACGCACGCACGCACGCACGCACACACACACACACACACACACACAACACACACACACACACACACACACACACACACACACACACACACACACACACACACACACACACACACACACACACACACACACACACACACACAGGGTAACACCCACGGCACACAAGCACTTTAAGTCCACTAAGGCTGTTTAAAGAGTCCAGTGCTGCCTTTGTCTCAGGCCAAACTGCAAGGGGTCCCCCCACCCTTTCATGCGGCCTCCGAATCTACATATCTTAGGAAATACCCGGGGCCGGGGTAAACGTCGCCATGGTGACCGCCGTGTGAGTGGCGGGTGGGTGGGCGGAGTGGGTGGGCCCCAGGGTGCTACTGCTGTCGGTATGGGAGGTTCAGAGAGTGGCGCTGTCACTCTCCACTCCACAGAGGAGGAGGAGGCGGAGGAGGAGGAGGAGGACCACAACACATACGCCAACCATCATGTCGAGGCAGACGTGGGGGTTGAAAATAAAAATAATAATCCATGTTACAAAGTGCTTTACAAGGGCAGCAAAATACAACAGACAAGTCATAAAACGGTTTAAAAATGTGGTGTATAAAACCAATAAAACCAACAAAGAAATAAAATAGATAAAAGGCAGATCACAGAAGTTAAAACTCAGGTAGAATTAGGAAAGGCTCTCCGATAAAAGTATGTTTTAAGAAGGGATTTGAAGGAGATCACTGACCTGATCCATAAAACTGTTAGTTGTGGTATTTGAAATCAATATCATCATTTTTAAATGAACTCATCAGTGTGAACACAGCTACGTTTTATGACTAAGTTTTGATGAAAGAAGGGAAAATCTATTCCAACATTTTTTTTACTTATCATTGATGATGGGGAAAAAAATACTAAAATGTTTGTCATTAGGTGACATCAAGTTTGTCTAGAAACAATAAGGTCAATCATTCATTCATATGAATGAAGCACAAGTTACATCCAATTGCATCAGAGAGATCATCTGCCACAGAAAACCAGACTCTGTCACTCTTTCATTCATTCCCCCAAAATGCTTTGAGAGTTTTCTCCCCAAAAACAACGAAAAAGTCTCACTCACTGTTCCCGTGGTGACGATCAGAAACACGTCTGTGTTCTTCAACACGCCATCCATGTGCATCTTGTTCAAAAAAGCGAAGCAAAGCCCAAAACCACCGGTTCCATTGCCCTGCTGTGGGAGATGTGGCTGCTGTGTCTACTGCTGCTGCTGCTGCATGTGTTCCCCTGGTC